>JASDQU010204479.1:7953-18830 GCA_032191745.1 Picea mariana
GATCCCTTTTTATTAAACTCAACTTTTTTTATTAAACTACAGTGTGTTGTATACTGTTATTACTCAACTTCTTTATTTTCCCTTTTTAAAGTTTAAAGATGTGTTTTTAAGCCATTTTGATGATGAAAGAAGGTGAAACCATTTTTCTCAAAAAATAATCTTGTTTGACATGGTTCAATGATGAAGCCTTGCTCTCTCTTGTGATTAAACATCCAAGGAAACCCTACTTCAACATGCCTACAAAAGCACTCTCCACAAACATGTCACAGTGAAATCCATTTGTAATCAATTCTCTATATATAACTATACTCTACTGAGACCTACATTTTCAAGCTTTGCAAGTTGCATTTGTTTTACATTTCTTTCACTTAAACAGAAGGTTCACCAGAGAGGCATACTCATGGGAAAAAAAAGGCCAAATATCTTCATCAAAAATCACTTCATCTGAATGGGATTATTCAACCCCTCCAAGTTCCTTAGTGTGGTGGACAAGGGCCCATCTTTTATAGGGGTTTTGAGATAATGGGAATCCCTATCTTGATATTTTCAAATGTTTAAGAAACATGTAGGAAAGCTATTTATGAAACCAAAATGTAGGGGAAGTCATCATCATTTAAACTAATTAATCCATAGTGAAAATAAAACTCTTAAAGGTGGTAAAATAAAATTACAAAACAAAACTCTTAAAGGTGGTAAAATAAAATTACAAAACAAAACTCTTAAAGGTAGTAAAAGATAGAAACTCTTATTTAGTTTGGACACATGGATAGTTTCTTATGCCACTACCACACTATCCACTATTGAGCTATTTGCTTACCTTGGATAAAACAACCTTGTCCTCTGAAATCAAAGTAGGAAGGATTCATCCACTTTAGCTTGTTCACTACAACCTTTCTTATCAATGTATAATTGTTCTTACACAAGGCAACGTTCTCAAGATAGCCAAAGTTGATATGGTTCCTAACTTTTTGGAATTAAATCCAACTTACTATTTACTATTTGGGGTTCTTGTGGCATACTCTACTAATTTAAATTTCCCTTTGTGGTTCTATTTTCCATTTAAAAAAACATTTATCTCCTCTAAAGAACCGTTCCTTAAGTTTAGTAACATGTTTACTATTTGGGGTTCTTCGAGCATAGGCTACTAATCTAAATTTCCCTTTCTAGTTATGTGTTCCATTTAAAAAACATTTATCTCCTCTAAAGAAATGTTCCTAAAGTTCAATAACATGTGTGTACAATCTTATGGAAGGTTAACCCTATTTCTGCAGAAAGAAAATCTTGATCAGAAGGGAAAAAAGGGAAGATAACTAACCTTGTGTCACTGAAGACATAGCAACAGATGATTTAATTATAATAAACATGGTTTAAATGAGCATCCTCTAAATTGGGCTTTCGAATTAGATAAAGAATGGGGTTGAAACATGAAATATCAAATGCCAAGGTATTGCGAAGGTATTGCTTCAACTGATTCATCTTCTCTAATTCCCTATAAACAATAGGAATCCATAATATGCGGATCTAATATTCATTGTTCAATATACAAGAATATTCCAGAAGACAGATATTCGTTGTAATAAAGAGGCACGATAAAAAATAAAAGGTAGTGGTGTGCTTCCTAAACTAATCTTTGTAATTAGAACCACATGATGTTAAGTAACCTTGGTGAGCACGTCTACAATATACATGTAGTGTCGCTCCTCCTCATCGCTAGAAACCCCATTCCTAAATAAAGAAATCCCTTCTCCGCTACATGTTATTGTACCTACGTGTTCTTGTACCACTCATTGCCCCCGTCGAAGATGAAATTGCCAGACCTATTAATACCCGAGAAGAAGGGTCTAAAACAAGTCATTCTTTAGTCACAAATTTCGGAAAAAATGATTGCAGTATGCCTCAACAAAGGCTTTAATAATGGTAGCATCCCCAATTCCAAACTCCACCCGCTCGTGTGTAGAGCCACTTTGTTCGTGGAAATATAAACCAATAGCAAAAAATTGCCCAACGTCGTGATGACCACGGTCTGAAACACGTTGCACAAAATCTCTGTAATAACCATTCTACTGGACTCATTCGATACCAAGTCTAGGGATCAAGACAAAAACAAGAAGGGAATGTGGTTTCCATCCCTCCTGAAAGGAACGACCTTGGGTTCGAAATCTAAGGCCTTCTTCGAGAGCTCAATAATCTTATCATCAATGGATGGAGGCCGCGAGAAGATCTCATCAAGGCGTCTGCCATAGTACGAATTGAACCTCAAGATTGACCAGAAACAAGGGTATTATATTATAAGTTACAATACTCATTAAAAAAAAAAATAATGTTTCTCCTTCCAGGGTAAGGGACTCGAAGCTAATTACAAGCCATAAAATGCAACATCAGTCAGTTTATGTGGACGAAACATCAGTCAATTTATGTGTTGTGATTTCTCTTTTAAAGATATAACATATGATGAATCGTTTTGTTAATGGAGACTATTTAAGGGTGCCAAATATTTATCAAGTACACAAAGACTTCAAAGCGCTGTTAGAAAAGTTGCTCAATTGTGTCAAACAAAGACTCAATCTATAGTTTGTTTGTTGATATTTTTGACGAAAATTGCAAGAATGAAATGTACGTCATATATTATAAGAGAAATACAACTCCTGCAGAATGAAAGAAACCCTCGAATGATTTCAAAGTCGGGGATAGACTATGCGTTTTGTTATATCCCCAAATGTAATAATATTTTGTTTCGTTCATATGCTCAATATCATCAAATACTAGTGTAGAAAGACAATAAGCATTTTTTCCGAAATTTGTGACTAAAGCATGACTTGTTTTAGACTATATGCTTTTATTACAGGCCTAATTGTGAAAAGTGGTCTGGGTCTCAATATGCGGAATGGATATCTTTCTTTGTTGATTTAATTCCGTTTGGTTCACATATATGATAAAATCAAATTTGAAGATGAAGAACGTTCAAGGTACCCTGTTCCATTGCCCAATTAACCACAAATTTTATATCAAGTAAGAAGTTAGCTGACAAAACAACAACACAATGTAACAACTAATCATGGCAGGATATCATCAAATTAGAGAATATAATGACAAGAATATTCGACCATACAATATCATCATTACAATAATTGCTAATCTGGTTCAATAGACCAATATAACGGGGTTTTGGAAAAATGCAAATCAAAATTTTTTTTTTCTAAGTTCTTTGTTTCTAAGCCTGCAATTAGAGGCACTATTAAGAAGTACATTTGCATAAGGGAGATACACGCTATTATAAACCTTGAAATTGCCATATGGTACTTGGCTCTTTGTTGTCCATTTACATATATTGATCTTTATGGGTTGAACATATTGTCATTGATTTTTATGAATATTTTGTAGAATTCAATTTCAGTAAAAATAATTTTATAATCATCTATCATCTGCAACAAAATCAATATGCATCTGCAATCCACATGATGGGAGACTGTGACAATGTTTTTGACTGAGAAGCATTTCAATAGCTTATTTTGGCCTGTTAAAAAGGATTTTATGTGACAAAAATTCAAATATACAAATGGTTATAGGGGGGGGCATGATCTACATATCCGACTAAGTGCTTTCCTGTCTATTATATAAAAAAATAGCATCTTTACCAACATTTGATTGCAACAAAGTCTACTAACTTTAACTGTTGAGCCTCATCCTCCCCGAGGTTTGGAAAAATACAAAAAATCAAAAGATTTACAAAATACACCATTTACAAGGGTGAGAAAGATGGTCAGGAATTTGATCTTTTTCTTACCATGCTTATGCAATACCTCCTATGATTACATACAACCTAGGAATTTTTCCAGGACTAAAAATCAACAAAGTAGGGTTGAACGACCATTTAGTGAACTCTAGCTAGGCCATTCTTGCTATTTGAGAGTCTCTCATTATCCTCACTAGTCTCATTTCCAATGGTGAATTGAGAGTTCTAACCATTGTTGTCTACTGGCCTATATTCTGAAGCCCACTAGTTCCGTTGGTCAAGAGGGATCCATCCTTTGAGACAAGCAACCCTCCCCTCAAAATCACCCTAGTCTGGTTGACTTTGGAATGCTCCCCCATTTGTTCTCGTTGGCTCTGTCCTCTTACCATTCTGCTTCCAAGATCCTTGAATGCCTCGTGCTCCCTACTTGCCATTGTTTCATTCGTAGTCCTCCCACAAGTCAAATTTTCCCTACCAGTTTTCCTCTTCTACCATCCTCTCTATGAACATTGGCAAAAAAAAGACTTGGTGCAAATTTAAGATTTCTCAGAAAATATATTCATTTTCATCATGGGTAATTTGCCAATGGAATGGAAAAGGAAGCCATTGAATCATTTTAAAGGGGTGTAATTATCCATGTAGCATCCATGGAAGAAAGAAACCAAGCTATCAACAACAACATTGCAAAATAAGGGCAAAATTTTAGAGATGAATACTTGCATCTTTCTAATTCCATCAGATACAATAGTAGAGGCCTCTACAAGTTGTAATCTCTACTTCGAAATGTGGTACATAGGGAAAATTGAAAGAGATGAAAGAATCAACTCTTATGTGCGAGCACCTTAACTCTCTAGTACTCTGACATTATTTACACTGAGGATCTCCATATTCTTCCTTCCAAAGAAAAAACCATGCGACCTTCAGTGTTCCCTTGACACGGTCATTCCTGATAGATAGTACATCATCTACATGCTCTACCTTGATCCTCTAAACCTCCTGAAGAAACACCACTCAACCAGAAATCCCATTCCAAATCCAGGTAGAGGAACAGTGCAATAAATCCGCTGCTTGCCGCATCCACATGTATGGGTGTGTCGCACTTGCAACGATCCACACAGTGAATGGTGATGACCACAAATACAAGATTTAGCAGTTTCAACCCTGCATATAGGTGGAATTGGTCAGTCCTATTCAATGAACGGAGAAATTGAAGGAGATTTGATGGCTCACACTCCTTTCTTGTTTTTCTGCAGGAGGACATCTTCAACAACTTGAAATTTTTAAACTCTGGAGATGTGAGGCTGGAGATGCGACGATCTCATCGTAGGCGGATTTTGAGACAGAGGATATGTCTCTGTTCATGGGGGAATGTTCCCTTATCGTTCCTCTTGGATCTACAAGCCTATAAGGAGTGAATGACACCAACCCCACCCAGAACCACTGCATTCGTTTCACGTGCAAGCTAAAACTCTCTGGCAGGGAAACCTTATTTTGGTGTTTGAAATCTTCACAAAGGCTCCCATTGGCGACAAATTGTTTTTAATGAAGTTTTTAGGTTGGTGATGTATCCCTGATTCGTTCGATAACTTCATCACATGAAGATATATTTTCAGCTCAGTCAGCGATCCACAGGTGTTGTTCTGGACTTTAGTATGTGGATAACCAGAATAGTTTTCACTGCTGCCAATTAACATTATGGCTTGGAACTGTATAATCAAACAGTTGACATCATATTCTAATGTAATTCCTGCCAATATCTAAAGTCCCTCTATACCCCATAATCTGTAGGAATATCATCATAGACCTTCACCACTCCACCTTAAAAAATGGAGAGGCTCATCTTTATGAGGTTGTTACATGATTAATGCATCTAACATCATCACAATAAGGCAAGATTCCTCAACACAAAGCAAAAACCACCTATGTTGATGACAATTTGACATTATCTTTAGGAAGCATATATTGACACATAGAAAAATAACATATGTTTATACATAGAAAAATAAAATGACAGATTGAAATTTAAAATTTATGTGGTTTCCTCATATTATAAGGAAATGATTGGTGTTCTCTCAGATTATAGTTTACATGTGTGTTCTCTTTTTTTTACTTCAACACTATCATATCTTGTCATGTCATTTGAAGAAATAGAATTATATTTCTAATTAAAATATCTTCAAAATTCTTATTAAAAACATTAATTAAATAACATCTTTAAACCACTTCCACATTCTCATTCTCATTCTCATTATCCCATTTAAAGAGTATGCTAATACATAACAACCGAAGCTGAATCATTCCATAGTGGTCGGGATACAAATCCAATAGTGACTCATATATGAGTGCTCCAGCCCACCTTCTACGTCAGTCCTAAATTATGTTGGTTCAAAATCAAAGCTAATTTCGTTGGATGGTGAAGCCCCTTTCCGCTTCCAAGCGTGGCCAACTTTTTTCTTTTCTTTGGATGAGGTAGATCAAGGAGATCCTGTCATCTTGAGAGTCATGTTAAGAGATACCTGGTTCGTGATGCCCCAGCATAGTAGTTCCACCCAAAACATGCAAAGGCTAAGAATATATTTTTTATTTTCCACCAATGACAAATGGAAAGACTTTATCTAGTGTGCTTATACATATTCTTGTATTCCACGTGCTCTCTATACATAAAACATGGTATTTCATGGTAGAATCTTGTCCTTTTGAAAATAACATTACACAGTTCAATTAATTGCTTGAATGGTAGCCACTAATGTGTCCCTTTGAGAATAAGGTTACACAGTTTAATTAATTCTTTGAATGGAGACCACTGGACGAGAAATAGTAGACCTCCTAAATATGTTGTGCATTCCCATTAGTACCTGAATAAGCCCTCCATATTATTATAAAACTATCAATGAAACAACCCGAGCCTAATGATAGAGAATAGAAGAGCTCGAGCTTAAGCCCAAAGCACTTAAATAAAAATTACTCCTTGTATGAAGCATTTAGCAATAACTATAAAACTCCTTGTATTAAGCATTTATAAATAATAATATGGAGCATTTAGAAAGAATAAGATGGTTATGCATCATTTACCGATGGCTATAATAATATAGCCATGGTATGCAACATTTACTAATGTTTGTTGACAGGCTTCACCATGGTTGTTCCATGAAATTCTTCATAACTTCAAACTGTTTTCGGTTGATGGAGCTGCTAGGAGGGGGCTAATGGAAGTTGAAGCCATGAAGGGCAAGGTTGCAGAGAATATGTAGGCTTGGAAACATGTGGCTTTCCATGGTCCTGATACATGGCATTGTGAGCTGCTTCCAACACATCCAACTGTGATTTTGCTAACAAAGAATTTCGATAACAATGGCATATTTAAATTGGGTTCTAATCTCCTCCTTGCCAATTGCTTCCTTATGCTAACGAATGAAGGATGATAGAGCTATGAACAAAGAGTCCATCCTCATGAGAGAGAGACAAAATTCCATCAATTCACGAGAATCCATGGGAACAAAGCCGAACACCATGTAAACTGAACAGAAAGAGCTTCAAAATCCACAAAGGGCATCAATGGGGGCAAATCCACAGAAACCACAACCCCATAGCACAAATTGGAGAAACCCAATACTATAAAGGAATAAAACCGCAACAACTATAAAGGAATAAAAACCTCACCGACTGTGTAAAAAACAATAAAACAAATAAAACCCGCATTCATATCTCTTTTCCCTTCGATCTTTCCTGACCATTTGCAGAAATTTTCAGTTTCTTGACAACAGATCAGATTGTTAGAAGGAGTCAGAGAAACAAACAAATCCACACAAAAACAGAGAAACAAGGTTGTTTCCTTCGAAATTTGTCTTAAGACTTACCAGAAGTGCTCCCGCAGATGTCTTGAGCCGATGTTTGAGAACATATTCCAGCCCTGGTACAGCTGAAAGCGCCTTGTTCAAAGATCTCAACACCTAGAATAAAAAGTAGAACAAATCTATTCTCACACCAATGTTTATAGATTGGGTTTCTTCTCACCTAAAAACACATCAATGGAAATCAATAAAAGAAAAAATTAGAAGCGCGTGCAACAGATGAGTTTGAAGGCGAGTTTCTTATTGTAGGCGTCACTTTTCTCTCTTCTCTGTTGCACTACTTCTGGTTTTCTTCTTCTGTAGGCACTGGATTGTTCCCTAAGTTTTCTAGCCATTATTACATGCCAATGGTTCTTGATGGAATTATCAGTTCTTCTAGGGAAGATCCTTGCGATCATGGCCCATTTGTTACCATAGAGATGATGAGCAGCCAGTAGCTGGTCCTCTTCCTCTTCACTAAAAGGCTTACGGTTGATTTTAGGGTCCAACTGGTTAAACCACCATAGCCTAGAGATTTTTCCTACACACAAGATTCTGAATTTCAAACACATTAGACTTGAAACCTAAAATCTATGGATTTTCATTTATTCAAACCCTTGAAACATAAAAGTGGTTTTTACCAGATCTTCCTTCAACCTTCTTTTCAATGAGATTCTAGTTCTGAGGCCCATACTGAGCCACCAACTCCTTCAACTTGGCATCCTCAACAAGCCTCCAATGGCCTCGAGCACATATCTTAGACTGTCTAGAATCTGGTATCTCTTTGCCAATAAAATTCTCGAATACCTCCTCGCTTTCCATGGCGTCGTTCGCCTTCATGTAATGATCCTGGCCGTAATAATTCTTCCCATTAGTATCATCATCATTCTGGGGACTAACACACAAGGATATAAATTCAAGGTAATGTTGTGATGCTAGAAAATACCGTAGGTTAGACCATTTGCAAGAAGTAAAAACAAAAACAAAATTCAAGAAGACGACCACCAAACCACCATATTAGATGAGTTCAATCGTGAGCGTCGATGGGATGGAGTGGCACACCAATTTATTAATTTAGCAGGGTGAAGCTACACAACATTGCACAAATAAAACCTTTTGGGATAATCAATGAGCCACACAATGTGGAATCCAGAGATATTCTTGGGGTATTGAATATCTAGTAGGTTTAGTGCATCTCCATTGTCGGCATCGCCGAGCAGATCAAAGGGTTTCGAAGTCGCCATTGCCGCTTGCTTTTCCCTGACTCTATTCCAAGGTGTAACACCCTGTTTCCCCCATCTTGTAAATATAACTATAAATGGCCAAGAGACTATGGAAAACTTTAAATGTGTGAATATTGATTCAATGGACCTTTGTTTGAAAGGTAAACAAAAGTGAACCTAATTAATTACTAAGAAAATGGACAAGTGTTGCGTGACTACTGTAGGGGGGGTGTACTTGGAAAGACCACGAATGATAAATGAAGAGAGGGTGAAGGGGACCAGGAATGGTTGCGTTAACCTTCACCAAACTAGTCCTTACTGGATTTAATTGTTTAGGACTAGAATCGCCCTCTGACCTAGAAATGAACTACAATCAGGCTGGTGGGTGGGAAGACCTCCTCAAGAGTTAATGAGGGGATGGGGCATATCAGTCATCCGTAAGTCTTCCATACCTGACCTCGGACTGAGAATTCGATCCACACACAACCTTGCTGAAAGAGGCTAGAAAGGAAGGTGTGGTGGGCAGAGGAAAAACGCGTCTGCAAAGAGTGCAGAGACGAGAAGTGAATATCGGGGATTCAAGGAAGATTCAAAAAATTAAGCGTTCTGGATACAGGAAATGGCAGAGAAGGTTTTGGATACAAGCTGATAAACGAGGCTAGTCCTCCTTGCTTGGTATTGTGCAAACCATTGCCAGGATCCTGCGGAAAGAGGAGAGTAACCTCTATCCCTACTATGGCTGAGCGATAAGAAAAGGTTGTGTTGTAGAGCATCGTAGTCTAGCTCGGGGGTGGCTAGTTGTAAATCCATTTGAAGTGACTGAGCCTAAAGTTGGGTGGAAATGGGCACCCCTTCAAGCAGTCTCCTTGTGAATTCACACTCCCCGCTAATAGACAGTATGTCTAGCTTAACCCCAGACGCTTTCCAGGGCATAGAACATTTCACAGTCGAGATAGAAGATCTCATGCCGAACTAAAACCACCCATCCTAATAAGGGTACCTCTCCCAGACCCCCTTTCCATGTGAATTTCTAGGTTCAATTCCCTAACTCGTTCAGTGTGAAGCCTAGGAAAACGATGATGCAAAGGTCTCAAAAGGGAAGGTATTCCCCTATCTGAGGGATGAACGGATGAGATCCGCTCAGAGGAAACCAAGGGTTATCCTTGCTGTTAGCCATGAGAAAGTACGTGGGAGTTAACCACTGAGCTGTCGGATCTGTGAGTTCAGAGTTCACACAATGAGAGAATCACGCGTTGGTGCGACTAAACCTTCCAAACCCGAAGTTCTGAAACCCAAAGTCGCGATGTGATTTAGACTGTAGATCCAAGAATCTATCAGGACCCACCTGTAAGTTTTAAACCTGTGAAGTAAAGAAATGCATATAGATTCTTAAGAAAAACAAAAATTAATCAATGGCTCATTCACATAGTACACAGAGATTTTATACCAGAAACCTTAAACCGGGAAAACCTTTCTTATATTCATTATATCGAATTTCACCATTCACTATACAATATATATATATATATATATATATATATACAATGTTTTTAGGTATTTCGTAGATACCAAAACCCTAATCCCTTAATCTGGGATTAATTTACAAAACCACTAAAAATAATAAAATCTACTAAAAATAGCAAAAACCGCCCAAAAATAAAATTTTGGGATGTTGCCCCGGGCTACCACTCGTTGTCGAATGCTGCGTGTAACTGGGGGGGGGCATACCTACCCCCCATGGGACCCCCCTAGGAAAGCGACCAACACACACAACACAAAGAGCACTACTAGAGGGATCGTCAGATGCAGTTGTCATATTTGACACGCGCACACACATACATGCAAAGAATATAACACCTACCCAACATTCTCCCACTTGTTTTTTTCTTTTCATCCAGGGGTCCAGGGGATTATATAGTTGCAAGATTCCAGATATATAAAATATGCAGAACAGAAATGAAATGCTAGAAATAACAGAATAACAGTGAAATATTCAGCATAATCTTCACAATACACAGAAATGATATACGAAATAGCAACAGAAATAGCACTTGAACATAAATAGCACTTGATTCAGATAGCAATGTTCAC
>JASDQU010204483.1:6244-17862 GCA_032191745.1 Picea mariana
TGTGGGGGTGGTGTGTTGTAGGAAGTTAGTCTACAACAAGGCCTATGATTGGGAGGAAAGGAATCCTCTCTTAGCTAGTTGGTTTTGGAAATTTCCTTACCAGATCAATATTTAACTGCACTGAAACTGCTTATGATTAATATATCTGTATGCATGTGTAAATGTCAAATTTTAAGAGGAAACTCAATCGTTTACAATCCATGGTTTGAATGCATGAAAGTCGGGATATGTTGTGATTCCTATTAGTGATCTGATAATTGTGAAATGAATAAGTACGGACTGTTGCATACTTGAGCAATTGTATCCTTGTATGGAGAGCTTGTAAAACATGCAAGGTTTTCCCCTTAAGTTTTAGTAACTTGTAATGGCCTTAGAGTGGTTTCAAACCCTTGAAGATCAAGATTAAAGTCTTGTAGAACTCAAGAAATGGATAAGCCCCCAAAGCGGTGATTTTATTACCATGAAATCTTGTATTAACCCAGAAGATATCGCAGTCGTCGATTTGGTCGATTGAAAGATCTCAACCCTTCGTTGATGAAGGCACATCATCGTGAATGACCGAGTGCCAAAATTGTGTAAAGTCTGACGACATTGATAGTCAGGGAAAGAATGACATCCGTCAATCTGATTAGATGATAGAGGAGAGATATGGGTCATATATCATTGGCATGTCATTGTCGAAGGTAGAAGGTGGGTGAACCGGGAGGAGGTTTGAATTCCAAAGACACCGACATCTGTGACATGAAGATATACCTCGATCTGTAGTTGGGAGAGGGGATCGCTGCCATTGATTTCCATGAGACTTGTTCAAAAGGAGAGTGAGGACGATGACGTCGTGAATGACGTGGCATGCCAGCAAGGCAGTTTAAGTGTCCTAGGATGATAGGTGCCAACTGTTGGTTGGTTGACAGGAGTCCGAAGAGGAAATATAGTGGTAACCATTGATCTCGTCGAGGATTTGATGATGAGATCTAGACTATTGGATCTAGATGCTTCGTCGTTGGAAATGGAGGAGGTCGGTAAGGTCACGTTCGACCAAGAAGTATCGATGATGATGGAGTGATCGTCGACGATGATGGGAGTTAGTACTAATGACAACCATTAATCAACTGATAGATAAGGAGAAACCTCCATCATTGATCTCATGGATCACATCCATGTGTCGTGAATACCATTAGGAACTTGTTAACTCTCGTGCCAAAAGACGTCGTTGATGCGCCCTGAATCATCGGGATTAAGAGCTAAGAGACGTAGGATTTGGGGAAGGTGTACCTTCGTGTATCATCGTCCTTGAATAATTTTCAATATTGCAGTAATTTGAGGACATATTCCAAGAAATGTCAAGATTACCACCAATAAGGGACATAGAATTCTCTATTGATTTAGTACCAAGAGCTGCTCCAAAATCAAAGACACCTTACAGAATGAGTACACCAGAATTAAAAGAATTACAAATGCAACTAGAGGAATTGATGAAGAAAGGGTACATACGCCCAAGTGTTTCACCTTGAGGAGCACCGATACTGTTTGTCAAAAAGAAGGATGGAACATTGAGGTTGTGTATTGACTTTAGACAGTTGAATAAAGACATTGTGAAGAACAAACACCCTCTACCCAGAATTGATGACCTCTTTGATCAACTAAGAGGAGCAAAGATATTTTCAAAGATAGACTTAAGATCTAGATACCACCAAGTAAGAATCAAGGAAGAAGACATCAGTAAGACAACCTTTAGAACCAGGTATGAACATTATGAATCTGTAGTGGTACCTTTTGGATTGACCAATGCACCAGTTGTCTTTATGTGGCACACATTCCTAGGTCTACACAGATATCGAGGTGGCACAATATTTTATGCAGGATAAAAATTTTGTGGTCATATGGATGTCTCGATTTGCATGCCAATAAGAGGCTAAGTATGGTTGTCTCCTAAATCCTTTCATGAGGTATATCAACGAAACATACGCAACTTTATACTCATTTTTCACGATTTTTCTCAAGGATCGTGAATTTGAGGAATATTTTGTGATTTGAGGTCATTTGTAATAGTATTGGCTCAAATTTTCATTAATGAGCATTTAGTGCATTGATTTGCATGCCAAAGAAGGTGAAATTGAGAAAGTTCGGAAATCGGTCGACTTTATAGTCAAATTTCTCAGAATTTCGCAAGGATTTCAATGATGAACTTATTTTCTTGTTTTGAGTTATGGAATTAAAAAGAATCCATTAAATGGCTCTATGCAAGCACATGTTGTCATGTATTTTTGTATTTTGAGATGGTTATAAGAAGTCTTATGGTTTGAAGAGAATCCAGAGATGAAGTGATATGGTTATCAATATTGTATAATTTGAGTTCTTTTATTTTTTGTTGTGTCATTTCATGAGTTTTTGGATAAAGAGCGCATCATCAGAATTCTGCAAATCACTTCAATATGATCAATAAATTATTCTGGATCAAGTTAGATATTGCATGTATATATGTAAAGAAATAAGTGGTGTCTAAGGATTTTCGGATCATATAAGTATGTTGTTTACATCCAGGAAGGGTCAAGACGAACTTGACTAAGACTGTTCAAGGAATATATCAAACAAATTCTAAAAGGGATAGATTGCAGAAGAAAATAATGAGAAACGGAGGAAAACAAAGTTGTAACCCTTAAAATAACAACTGTGAGAACATAGGAAAACAAGTAAAGATGGTGAAAGGAAATAAATTGATAAATATGTTAAAATGAATAAGCTTGATTAAACCATGTTATGAAAAGGAAAAGAGGCCTTGGAAATAATTCAGCTGGACTGAAAAGTCCAGACTGTGTAGAAGGAGTTGGAAAAAAGGGAAGAGTCCCTTAACCCCTTTCTTGGTGTTTATTGTGTTTCTCTAGGATGAGAAAACAAAAACGTTGTTATGTGTGAATGTCTCTAGCATGAGAATAATGATAATTGTATGACTGCAGAGACAACTAAAAAAATGATTGTGTTTGCACTCATGAGCACATTGAAGTGTAATGTGATAGAGTGCATGTAGATATGTTGGGACATATTTGAGAATGTTTAATGATTTAAATGATATGATGCATGCATTTTGATCTTACATGACAAATGATATAACTTTAAGTGTGATGATGCATGTTATGTGTAGGAAAGGATTAGAGCTATTTGGGAAGGACAACTATCAATGGTGGAAAACCTTAGGTAGAGGATAAATACAAGGAGGTCACTGATGGAAAAGATTGATGAAGGGAATTTGGGAGTCCCCATGAAGCACCATTAATGTGGTAGCGTCAGAGAGAGTGATGCCAGCTAGAACACAAATAAAATTTTCCATGCCAATATGACATGAGACTTGAAAGGGATTGGGTAAGAATACCTTTTGAATTGCTTTATATCCTGATGATATATTATTATTGACTATTGTATGTCATTGGCACCCAAGAAGGGTAAGATTCAAGAAAAAAATTTGAATGATAGATGGAAGAACCTCTGTAAGTTAAGGATGATTGAGATCCTTGGAAGAAATTCATGAACAAGGTGTCATGAATACGTTGACCAATCAAGAATGATCGGTAACAAAAGTACTCATAAAAAACACGTTGATTGAATGCATTGAGGAGATGCATATTTTCATGAGAGGGAAGGTAATGGACCACCCAATATGGAAGGCGGAATTTCCAATATTCTACCATAGTTGTAACAATGGTAAAGAGAAGAGTTGGGTGTCACATTGGCACATCGATTAAATTCATTTAATGTTTGATTGCATTTTGAAAGGCTTGGTATGCTAAAGTAATGCATGTGCAAGGAATGGTATTTCCTTTTTGTTTTTGAGTAACTGAATGTGATGCAATTGTTAGTTGGCATAATTTTGAAATTGTTTGGAAGCCATTGCAAGTGTGCAATCAAAATATAATGTGCATGAGAACTAACAAATTTCTTGGCTATGTGAAGAATGAATTGTAGGAAGAAGGGTACTGGATATGGTAGTACTATAATCCCATGAAGAATACCAATGCATGTTGGTTGTAAAAGAGCCAAACTTCTCAAGGAAATAAGTCTCAAGCTTGTGGAATCTGGTTCATGTATGGAATAGATCTGAAAATGGGAAAAAAGATGAAATAGAAATATGTGAGTAGCATATTTCAAATAAATTCTTGATTGAAATTGATGATGATATCTCATGAAAATCATTGTATGCAAGGGATACAGGTGAGATTATAGATCTATATTGAAGGGACAGATGATGATTGTCAATATGGAAAGCGTGGAAAAATACTATTGTTGTGTTGCGGTAACATGGGTCGGAGGGACGCCTCGATAAAGAAATCTTGGGGGACGCCTCAGTTGTAAGATTCGGTGAAGTCTCTGAAACTCTTCTAGTGCGATAAATCCTTGGTAAGAAAGATGGATCGCCCAAGGGATTGTATAGTACATAAAGGGATGCTTGAGCCTAAGCTTGGAAGGTGAGTGACCAAAAGGAAGAGGATACTTTTATAACTCTTTATTTATGATGATTTGGGATCATGAGCCCAATATGTCAAGAGAAAAATAGTGAGCCAAGTAAATGTGACATCCATACGGATGCAGATCCATGAACTGCACCGATAAGCACTATGTTGGGATGTAAATTATTCTCTTCAATCATGAACAACAATAAAATGTTTTTGCATAAAATTAGGAATAATATGCTTGTTGTTCGAAATTGTTGAAGACATGTTCTGACAATGCCAAAGTCTGAGTGAAGACCTATCTATGAGGAAAAGAAGATAATGCTAAGGTAGCTGAAATATATATGCATGACATATGTTGCTGAGAAGAACACCGAGGACAATGTTCCTTTTGAAGGGGGAGTGGATTGTAAGACCCCCTTTCTAAACCCACGATTATATGTAATTAATCATGTTAATGATTTCCAAATCATGACATGTAAATATTGTAAATGTATTATTGTTTAATTGAAAATGCCAATAATTGACTGATGGGTGTAACCTTGAAAGTACTAGCCATGATACCCCTAGAGGGATGAAAGGGGGATCTATTAAGATAAAAGTATTATTTAGAAATATTGAGTTATTTCACTTAACTTTGATTTCAAGGAAAAATCAGTAAATGAGGGAGGACTACTGGTTGAGCAACCAACAACCCCCATGAATACATGTATGGGAAATATGGCTAGGACAACAAAAGCTTCCAGCCAAAGGTACAATAGAGTACCAATTCTTTAGCCCCAGATTGACCCCACGAGTTCCTTCTGACATAAGAAAGGGGACAGGTCGAGAACCTTCCTGGGGGGATGCATGCAAGAAAAGCACATGAGTGCAGACAAAAAGGGGGTAGTGTAGATGAATGAGATCGGGGGTTTCATAGGTTTGAAGAATGGTCTTTTGTTACCAAAACTTACCTTGAGAACTTGAGAACCTAAGAATTTTTTTTCGTTGGTGGTATCATGGCTTAGCATGCGAGTGGCCTACTATCGAAGTGACTAAGAAAACATAGACTATGATTGGGTGTAAAGGTGTACACCCACAATGAGTTAGATGGTCACAACTTGTAACAAAGAAGTATTTCTTTACTCTGTGTAATTAAATTGAAATGCATGGCTAGATATGTGCAATGGTGCCTGTGATTGTAGGTGTAGTGTATATTTGAACAGGAGGATCTTACATTCTACTTCGAATAACTAAGGACTGCATAAATGGTATCCTCCTATGAATGTAGTCATGTATCTAACTACATACGTGTGCCTCTTGTGTGTGTAGTAGGGTATTTGCTACAATGTGATGTCTGTGAAAAGAAAACGATCTTATAAACTAAGCATGAACAATACCTTCTAAGAGGAATGAAATATTGCAATACTGTCATGTTGAAGGCTAGAGAAGGCCATTATACTTGGTGTTATTTCCTGGCCTAAATGACAAAGGTGAATGGACAAAAGGGATGGTTGAATTCCTAAATAAAACGGGTTAAGTACGTTTGTCTTCATTGGTACTATGATGGACCTGTTATCACTCTGTAATTTCCCTTGGTTGTGGGAGTGAAGTCATAGAGGTAACCACAAACCAAATTGAGGCTGGAAGCTAGCCCTTCCAACTCAGAGATGGATCTCTCTCTTCAAATCAATCACTAAAAGGATTGGTTTGGAATTTCGTCCAAAGGTCAGATCTCGAAATGAGGATGGGATTTTAATATATTAGGTAAGATCTAGGAGAAAAACACCATTGGGTAATGGAGTCTAATTGACTAAAAATCAATCAAAGTACAAAGATGTTGGTTGTATGATCACACATTGACAAAGACAAGGTAGATAATATGTCTTAGACACTTGGATCATCATTGTAGCTGGAATTAGAATGGAGAAAACAATCCATTACAATAGGGCACCTAACATAGGGTGAATCCTAAAGTAACTTAAGAAGTAGATGGTGCAAATACTTGAACATGTGCAACAAAGCATGACACCATGAATTCTGAAACACTTAACTTATTCAATTACTTTGAAGACATACATTTGAATGAAAACAAAGAAAGAGACAAAATCACACATAGTAAAACACCGACTAAAACATACCATCACATGAATCTTTGTATAAATCACCATGTACTTCTGATCTTTTGTAAACTCTAATTAATATCAGAAAAATACAGTACATAGAGCAGAAAAGTCCTTTTTCTCCACAGCCCAACCCCTTTTACATTCTCTTTATGATAATATATAGAAAAATGCCATATAAAAGCTTAAGGAGGTCAAAATCCTTCCTTATCTAAAGATAGGAAGAAGTTACAATAGCTTAGGAAAGAATATTTGGCAAAATCTATCCATATCCTACTTTCTAGGATTTAGTTTTTGACCAACTAAAATTGTGCTAAATGAAGAGAAAATCACGGGATTTTGTAGAAAAATATTCAAAATTCATCATATAAATTCAATTTGGAGTCAATTATTCCAAGTTGGAGGTCCACCAAATAATTTCAAAAATTTCTAGAACTTTGTCAGCAAATTTGTCTTGGCGAAATTCTAAAAAATAGGCCTCAAAGATGACATCATATCTCCCAAACTGTGATAGTTGTGTAAAAACTGAGAGAGGTTTTTGTTATTGACAAAAAACTCTTTCAGTTTTCAAAAACTCTTTCCCATTTGGTCAAAAACTTAATTTTAAGTTTACTGATAAAACARTGAGAAACGCAACATGCTCTRTCACAGTTGCGCAGCAAGGTTGTTGCRCAAGAATAACCTACAATGGAAAYGTAGCACAGCTGCGCAACAACTAATTTTCTTGAATTTTTCTTTCTTTACCTGACCTGGGTTGATTGATGGTGATGGTTGATGGTAACAACAAACTCAAATTCATGGTAGAGTGCCCAAGAACCCTTTCTTTCCTTCAAAAAACACGTTTTCCTCTCAAACCTCAAACCCTCGATACATGTAAACTACCATGAAAGAGCTCACTTCACTTCCTGACTGACAAATTATTTAATTTGATGCACTCAATGTTTATCTCATTTTCACTATGAGATTTCCCATTCCAAGCTTTGACAAAGAACCTCATACAACTGCTCCGACTTAGACTGTTATAGTTGCACAACATGCCTTCTATGCAACTATAAATTTGTCATTTACAAGTCAAAACATAAATCTCCAATGCGTAGCAAGGCAAAAAAATGATCATGTATAATGATCCATCAAACAAAATAGCATTGTGCATAAGAATGCCATCCAAATACTTAGGGGATTTTAATAATCAAAATTTGGGTTTTCTGTTGCACATAGTCAAAARAGGAAAAATTGATGAATCCAGCTCCAGGGAATTAAATTTCTGCTACTTTAGCAAGCAAATCAAGCTTTCCCTTCCCCTTCTTATATGTCTCCAACTACTGCAAGTTTTTTTTTAGGGCTCTGTTTTCCTTTCTCAAAGTCAGATTTTTCTTATATATGTTCTTCAATTGTTTATGTAGAGGCATATTTCTTTTCACCATGAATATGGCATTGTCCATTGCAGGCTCACAATCATCAAGGAGTTCTTTACATGGCATATTTGTTCTTTTGTTCTCCTCCCTTTGTTGGATTATCATATCTTGTGCTTCTCTCAATTGTTTCCTTAATCTCTTGAAAGTATGTTGACCCTTATCACCCTTTATGTTCCTTCTTCTACCTTATGTAGTTGCCATGATATTGATATGTATCATATCCCTGTGAAAATGAAAAAGAAGGATTGCGCGTAGTGTAAAACGCAACAGTTGCAAATGCGCAACGAATTAGCAAAATTCAATTTGATGTAGCAAAGGATATGGATTTAAAGTGAAACTTGAAGCTTTTGGTTCATAAGAAAGGTTTTCCTTTCAAACTTCAACCAAGAATCCGAAACAATAGTTGGAGAGTGTAGAAGCAATCTCAGTGAAGATGCGTAGTGCTGTGAGCAGCGTCCCCTGCTGCTCGTGTACAACAAGCTTGGATGCGATATTTGCAGAGTTGCAGGGACGAAGAGAGGTATGCAAGGGGTTCCTTTGCATGGAAGATGAATATTTTGAATATAGAAACCAAATTATTTCGCCACTCATACCTATCATATAATGTTGTACTCAAAAATCCAATTGCGCATTATTAGGCAATTGTGCAACAACTTGTGCAATGCTATAATTTGCTTGATGATGCCATGTGCCTCCTACGGATTTGAGCTCATAATATTTTCTAAACCATGACAAGACTGAATCTAACTGATCATGATTGGCCATATGACCTCTATTAACCAAATTTAACCAAATCACAAATTTTCATGTGCTAACATTGGCTCCAATGGGGATGGCATCCTCCCTATGAGGTGCCAAAGAACAAGCAGACTAGTAGCCTAATCCATTGGGTTGATCCCAAACCGCTAATATCTGCAACCTACACTTTCTCCTTACCAGACCTTTGTCTAAAAAAAAATCCAATATGAAAACTTAACTGCACAATGTTGAAATCAAACTGAAAAAATGCTCAAACTATGAGCTTATTGATAAGCACTCCTACTCTACTCGAAGAGATGATTTCTTTCTTATGTGTAAGAAAACTTCCAAAGTANACCAGACCTTTGTCTAAAAAAAAATCCAATCTGAAAACTTAACTGCACAATGTTGAAATCAAACTGAAAAAATGCTCAAACTATGAGCTTATTGATAAGCACTCCTACTCTACTCGAAGAGATGATTTCTTTCTTGTGTGTAAGCAAACTTCCAAAGTATTCATTAAAGTAACAGCTTGACTAACTGAAGGTATGGAATGTGCTTTGGAAAAAAATAATCTTGAAAATGGTATCCTCCTATGAATGTAGTCATGTATATAACTTCATACTTGTGCCTCTTGTGTGTGCAGTAGGATATTTGCTACAGTGTGATGCTTGTGAAAATAAAACAAGCTTATAAACTAAGCATGAAAAATACCTTCTAAGAGGAATGAAATATTGCAATAATGACATGTTGAAGGCTAGAGAAAGCCATTAGACTCGGTGTTATTTCCTGGTCTAAATGACAAAGGTGAATGTACAAAAGGGATGGTTGAATTCCTAAATAAAACGGGTTAAGTATGTTTGTCTTCACTAGTACTATCATGGACCCATGTAGTCTACTGAGAAGAATTAACACCAAGTGTATCCTTGCAAGAATTAAAATCCCTTGAATGGTTTCCAGGTCTCCTAAGATGGGCATAGGAATGCCTCGGTGCCTAGAGGATATCTATGCATGGTTAGATATTTTTAATCCCTATGAAACTATGTTGTTTAAAATGGGAAACTTGTAGGATGAAAAGCTTCACCCAAGTAGCGAAGAGAACATGCCTTATTTAGTTTGGGAGAGGATGAAAGAGTTCATGAAGGTTGAGTAAGCCTTAGAAAAGACTTAGAATAATCCATGAGCAGTTAGGCTCCAAATCGGACTGTCGATCGGATGAGAACCCCATGTTTAAAATAGGGGATACCGCAGTCGTTGAACCAACACAATGAGATCCTCATAACCATTGGTAAAAGGGTGATACCATTGGAGCATTCCAGGGAAGGGCCATAATGGAACTCCAATGGAAGAAGGTTCAAGATAATGTGAACCATTGGATCCATCAAAGAGTGGTTCTGGTGAACTATGGACTGTTGATTGAAGGGCAGAGTCATCAAAAATTTCAAATTGTGAAGTCGGAAGAGAGAGTCTGATGGGAGCAACTTCGAGTCGATGAGAGTTGTTGATCTATTGGAAGAGGATTTAGAGAGATCTAGACCGTTGGATCTCTTTGCGGTGAGTATCTTCAAAGAATGATGGTTGGAGTAACCTTGGATGCCAAAGGGGAGGCACTCCGATGGGGAAGACTCTAAGGAGCAATTGGGGTTGTAGATTTGTGAACAACTGAGAGTAACCTTAGTTGTAGATCGTTGTGGTCCTCACTTAAGTGAGGCTAAGAGGGGGAGTGACCTCGACATAACAAGTCATGCCAGTGTGGTAGCCTGCATGTCCCGGAGAACGAAAGGTGTTGGTATCTGGTTCGTCAAGGTGAGGAAGATGGGCCTTTGTTGGGCTTAGAACTTTGGAAGGTAGCCCTTCAATGTTGATCATTGGATTTAAGGTGGACGGATCTCCACTGTTGGTTGGAGGGTATTGCTATTAGGATGTTTAAGTGTGGGGGTGTTAGGGGGGCCTCGATGAGGATAAATCCGAGAGGAGACTTGGGACGTAGATCGACAAGAAARGAAGATCTAATCCTCAYCGTTGATTTGGCATAAYGAACATATCTCGTCTGTTCATTAGAGGGAGATGTGGTTCAGGAGGAGATGCACTTCGATGGGAGGAACTTCAAGATAGAACCAGAGCCATTGATTATTCAGAGAGTAATCTCGGTCGATGATAGTTGTTGGGCCCAAAGTGGCTCGACTGCGATGGGAGGGACTCTGAGAAATCATCTGAACTATTGATCGATGAGTGGGCACAGTGCAACGACTGTCGTCGATCTATCCTGGGTTTCACATGGTCGCGTAAGAAGAGGTTGATGGAATCGAATTTAACCGTCGTACATGTTAGAGGAACTGAAACGATGAGAGTTGTCGAACGATAAGGCCTAGGAGCCATTGGATTTGAAGGTAAGATCCATCAAAGAGAAGCCATCGGAGTGGGAGTTGTGACCACCTACCACACTGTTCAGATGAGAAAGGCTCCAAGTGAATCTGATCCATTGATTTAGGAGGCCTGATAGGACGAGGACCCAATGGACCAGGTGGCAAGTGTCATGCCAACAACCACATAAAAGGCCATAACTTTTAATCTAGAGCTCGGTATTGAGCATGGTTACAGTCGTTTGAAATCTCTTGATGAGCAGCAGACGATGGTGGCCTCACGTAGAGGCTTTGAAATGGTTGAGGAAAAGCAAAAATTTAATACCACATCCCTTAAAAAGGTACTTAGGGGGTTGGGTGTCTTATAGGTATGATGCCATGGAAATTATTATTTCTACAATGCCTCACAAGGATATCATGTGAGCTTGGAAGTTAGTCACGGGGCCTCTTCCTATTAGTGTTATATTAGGGATAAAATAGATAATCAACCTTGAATGCCAGTTTGGAGAACTAGTCTCTAGTGAGTTGTGGGTGAAGGTTGGACATCTCTCATAGATA
>JASDQU010204486.1:7507-18673 GCA_032191745.1 Picea mariana
TTAAGATCGCTAGCCTTCTCCCTAAATCCCCTATTGTTTCCCACTCCCCTCAAAAGATCATCCCCAACATCCCTTTTTCGGGCTCCTTCTCCTCCGAGTTCCCCTCCATGTAATATCCCTATGGCAGTAGCAAATCCCCCTATGACCAGAATGGAGGCCATTATAGCCGCTAGGTATGTGCCCCTCATGTTACCTTAGCCTCTCAATGCCCTCCCAGCAGATGGTTACCTCAAGCAACTGCCTAAGTTTATAGGCGAAGGGGACATAAATGCAGAAGAACACTTAGAAGCCTTTTACAGTTTTATAGATGATAATGTTATCATGCATGTAGACGTATGGAAGAGGATTTTTGTCCATAGCCTTCAAGGCGAGGCTAGAAAATGGTTCAAGGCCCTGCCCCCCGGATATATTTATGGGATCGAAGCTTTGGATAGTGTCTTTTTGAGACAGTGGGGAGATAAAAAAGACTTCATGTATTACATGACAAATTTTGGGTCTTTGAAGAGAAAATAAGGGGAGTCTGTCTTCGACTTCTCCAAGAGATTCAATAAAATGTACAATAAAATCCCTGCTGAAATAAAACCCTCCGAAGCCTCTGCAAATATCACTTATGCTAGCGCTTTTGACCCCGATTTCTGCCTCCTGTTGAGGGAAAGAAGAGCCACTACTCTGGCCCACATGCAGGATGCAGCCGTGGAGGTAGAATCTAACATATTGGTTGTTGACTGACTCAGGAACACTACTGGTAGAAACATATCCAGGCAGAGGCCTGATGTTTCCCCATCCAGTCCCTCTCCCCCGCCCCTTCAGCCAAATGAGACAACTAGAGTACTAAAATAACTTTCTGTCAGAATGGAAAGATGGGAGTTAGAAGGGAAGCCCATGTATAGAAATCCCCAGAATGATGATGGTAGAGGTTTCAGGAGACCTAATAACAATGGACCACAGGCTTTCCCAAGGGAACCAAAGGGGAAAGATAGGGAATATCAAAGGATCCAAACCCCTCTCCAAAATAACCTGGTTACTCATGAGGCAGGGGAGGAGATAGACGAGTTTGACCTCGAAATTCACTTTGTTGAAGAAGCTCCTCCTTTTCCCCATTTGACTCAGTCTGCATATGAAGAATCCCTGATGAGCATTCAAATTCATGAGTTAGATAAAGGAGAAAAGGACGGTTACACCTCCAACAGATACAATCTTAGGTCAAGAAAGAAAGAAGGAGACTTTGACGGCCAAGACCAACCCCTCATAGCAGAAAGGCCTACTAAGTCTGCAACAACCACTACTAAAGAAAAGAAAGCTTAGAATGCTTCGCTGACAGTCAAAGAACCTGTCTCTGAGGTAAAGGAAGCTCCTAAGCCTATTTCCTCCTTTAATTTTGAGCATAAAATTCAAAAGATCAGAATTCCCGTCCCCCTCTCTGAGCTAGTTAAAAATGAAGACTTCAAAAAGTCCCTCTCCAAGTTGCTACAATCTGAGTCCCCCCAGCCTCCCTCCGACTCAGTGAATCTCCAATATGAAAAGCCAGTGGTTGTCCTAGGGCCCATGGTAGAAGATAGAGATGATTCATCCCCTCCCTTCTACACATCCCTGAACATACATGATAAAGTGTTGCATAACTGCCTCATGGATTCAGGGGCTTCCCATAACCTTATACCCAAAATAGTAATGGAAGAATTGGGACTGGAGGTGACAAAAACTTATCATGATTTGTATTCTTTCGATTCAAGGAGAGTGCAGTGTCTAGGAGTCATCAAAGACCTGGTGGTTTCTTTGTTCCAGCTGCCCATGAAGAGTGTGGTCATGGATATTATGGTAGCTGACGTTCCCCCCAAGTTTGGCATGCTGTTGTTAAGGTCGTGGATTAAAAGACTTGGAGGAATGTTACAGATCGATCTCACATATGCCACCATTCTGGTCTTTGGAGGGGAACATGGGAGGTTGTACAGAGAAGCCCAGCTGGCCTATATTGTCAGTGATGAAGAAAACCCCACTAATCACCCCATCTTTGCACTTGACACTGATTTAGGGTCTAGTTTGTTACAAATCACTGGAACTCCTGAGGTCCCTTTACAAATAAGAAAGAAGCCCATTCTTAATCAGCAGATACCTCTTCCAACCACCTCTGTTTGGAAGATGTTCTTTGACGGAGCTTCCTCCAGTATAGGCGCAGGCGTTGGAGTGATTTTCATATCGCCCTGTCAAGAGACCATATCCCTGTCATACAAGTTGTTATTTAAAAACTACCAACAATGTGGCAGAATATGAAGCTCTTGTTCTGGGTATGAGGGCTGCAAAAGAAATGGGAATTAAAGAGGTGTCAGTGTTCGGAGATGCAGAATTGATAATCCAACAGGTCACGAATGTTTATCGGGCCAAGTATCATCGGCTCAGGAGTTACAGAAACGAGATATGGGACCTGATTGATAATTTCTTCTCAGCTTTCAACATTACTTTTTCCCCAAGGGAAGAAAATTCCTTGGCCGACTCCTTAGCGGTCTCGGCTAGTCTGTTCAGGATCCCTCTGCCACCGAAGATCCATGGTGAGGTCGAAATAAGATACAGACCATCCATCCCGGACAATGTAAAGCATTGGGAGGTATTTGAGGACGATCTTGAGATCAAAAATTTTCTTCAGTCCGTCGATGAGTTTTTGGCATTGCACATTGATCAGGATTCTGATCTCGAAGGTGACCCTCCCTCTGAGGTATTCTTGAATAAAATCGTTAATCACCAGATTATTCAGCTACCTAGCAATCACATTCCAAGGGGACTAGTCCCTTTAGAAAGACTATTCGACAAGAATGATGTGGCAGTAAAGGGTGGTGTTTCAAATAAAGATGTTGATACAGCCGAATGCAATATTGGCACACAAGAGGAGCCTAAGTTTATCAAATTATCAAGCAGCCTGACCAGTGAACAGAGGGCGGAATATACTGAGTTATTAAAAGAATTTGCTGACGTGTTTGCATGGGCCTATTAAGACCTCAATACTTATGAAACATCTGTCATTGAGCACAAGATCCCACTGAAAGAAGAGGCCAAGCCATTCAGGCAGAAGCTGAGACAGATAAATCCCATGTTGCTACCTGTCATGGAGAAAGAAGTGAAGAAATTTCTAGATGCCCAAATCATCGTCCCCTTGAGATATTCCGAATGGCTGGCCAATTTAGTCCCATTAAGGAAGAAAAGTGGAGAAATCAGACTCTGTGTTGATTTCAGGAACCTGAACAGGAGCTCAAGGAAAGACAATTACCCCTTGCCCAATATGGAACAAATACTGCAGAGGGTAACTGGTGCATCTAGGATATCCATGATTGATGGTTTTTCTGGCTATAATCAGATATCAGTCATACCTGAGGACAAAGAAAAAATGACCTTCACCACTCCTTGGGGCACATTCATGTATGCCAAAATGCCTTTTGGATTGATGAATGCAGGGGCAACATTTCAGCGAACCATGGACACAGCCTTCGTCGGGGAGAAAGATAAGTTTTTGGTGATATATCTGGATGACATAACAGTCTTCTCCAGGTCTGACAAAGAGCACTGCGGTCATCTGAGAAAAGTTTTTTTTAAGTGTCGGAGGTTTGGCCTATCCTTAAATCTCAGAAAATCTTTGTTTGCTATGAAGTAGGGGAAGCTATTAGGCCATATAGTATCAGAAGAAGGAGTGAGGATTGATCCTAGCAGGGTAGAGGCAATTCAAACCCTGTCACTTCCTAGATCCAAGAAGGAAGTTAAATCCTTTTTAGGGAAGATTAATTTCTTGAGGAGATTCCTCTCAAATTTTGCTGAGTTGGTGAAACATATCACAGCCATGCTCAGGAAGGGAAATGAAGTGAAATGGATCGTTGAACCTAGGGAATATTTTATCCAAATAAAAAGGGCATTGATTGAGGCACCTATGCTGATAAGTCCTGACTATTCCAAAGAGTTCCTAATTTTCTCTTTTGCTTCTTTTGCTACAGTAGCAGCGGTCTTGTTGCAGAAAAATGAGGAAGGGCGAGAACAACCCATTGCCTTCTTCAGCAAGGCATTAAGAGATGCAGATATTAGGTATGAAATCATGGAAAAACAGGCCTATGCCTTAGTAAAAGCTCTCAAAGATTTCAGAGTCTATGTCCTGCACTCAAAGGTGACCACATACGTTCCTTCAGCCTCTGTGAAGGACATCCTTGTACAACCCGACATAGATGGGAGAAGAGGTAAGTGGATTGCCAAGATCCTAGAGTTTGATTTGGAGATTAAGCCCACTAAGTTGATAAAGGGGCAGGGTTTAGCCAAGCTGCTGGCTGAATCCAATTGCAAAGCCTTGGGGATTAGCTTCATCAAAGCCTGTCCAGAAAACCCGTAAGCTGAGGCGTCCAATAAGAATTCTTAGGGAGCCTTACCACTAGCAGCATGCACCTGGTACAAGGATATCTTGTACTTTTTGCAAGAATTGAAGCCTCCTGATGGAATGGAGAAAAGCAAGACAAGAGCTTTAAAGCTCAAGGCGGTCAGGTATTGCGTCATTGACCAAGCCTTGTACTGGAAAGACCCTCTAGGGGTATTTTTAAGGTGCCTGGACCCGCAAGAAGCCTAGAAGGTTATAATTGATTTCCATAATGGCCTTTGCAAGGGGCATCATTTTTGGAAGACCACAACTCATAAGATCCTCAGGGCTGGATATTACTGGCCTATTTTATTCGCTGATGTCTGCAGAGAAATCAGAGCTTGCATCAAATGCCAAAAGTTCTCAGGAAAACAACAGCTCAAATCACTTCCATTAAAGCCTATAGTAGCTTCAACACCTTTTCAGCAGTGGGGGTTGGACTTCATTGGAGAAATTCATCCTCCCTCAAGTGGTCAACACAGATGGATCCTGACTGCGACAGACTATTTCACCAAGTGGATAGAAGCTACCCCTACCAAGAGTACTTCTCACAAAGTAATTATCAGCTTCCTGGAGGATATTATAGCCAGATTTGGCTGTCCCAGCAAAATCGTCACCGACAATGCCGTCTCTTTTAGGTCTGAGCCTTTGGTCAAGTTCTGTGAACAGTTTGAGATTTTGCTGATCCACTCTACTCCCTATTATCCTCAAGGAAATGGACTGGCAAAGTCTTCCAATAAAAGTCTGATCAAGCTCATTAAAAAATTGTTGGAGGACAATAAAAGGGCCTGGGATTCAAAGCTCAAATTTGCTCTATGGGCCGACCGGGTGACAACAAAGAAGTCCCTGGGTATCTCACCTTTCCAACTTGTTTATGGAACAGAGGTTGTTTTCCCTACTCACCTCGCTTTATCTGTGGAAAAATTTCTCCAGGACCTTGAAGGAGAGCCTGACCATATGATTAGAAGGATTCATCAGATGGTGGAAGTATAGCAGATCAGGGAATAGGCCATGAACAGGGCCTACCATCATCAGCAGAAGATCAAGCAAACCTTTGATAGGAAAAGCAAAAAGAAATTTTTCGAGCTGGGTGATCTGGTGCTCAAATGGGATGCACCCAGGCAGGATAGGGGCAAACATAGTATGTTTGATGCCCTTTGGTTTGGGCCTCTCAAGAACTCTGAGGTATTTTCAAAAAACACTTACAGGTTGCAGAATTTGGAAGGAGAATAAGTTTTTGATGGCCCAGTAAACGGGCATTTCTTAAAAAAATGTTTTTTGTAAGCCGCAGGCAACTTCTTTTGTTTTGTAAATATTGTTTTTTTTTTTCTGTTTTCGACTTAATAAATGACTCCATAGCCCAACAACAAGGCACTGGATCTGCAAAAAGAGTCCTTAGAGCATCGCAGGGATGACTCTATCCCCCATGGAGCCTAATGTTAGCGACATTACTTGTTTCGGGCCTGAGAGTATCCAAGTCTGCAGGTTGCAAAAAGAACGCCCAAGCGTAGCACGTAAAGCCCCATTTCGGGCTAAAAATCAAGTGAGAGGGTGAAATTACGTTGTCAACGACCCGTATTCATCCATAAGGACAGATCAATGGTCATCGGGATTTCAGGGCTACCAAGTTAATCGGTATATAGCTTCAAAGAAAGCGCCTATATTTCAATACTAAATCTGGGTCGTTCGATCCAACGACACATAGTGCAATATCTAGTCACGTCGGCATATCGACATTCGGGAGTTCAAAGGGTAAAGGTCCCTCGTCATCTCACATTGCGAAACCCTGAACCCCGAAGTGCCGAAATCGCCCAGAGTCGGGCGCGCAGTATCGCGAAGCAGTCTCAGCCATTCATCCAAAGGGGACACCTGGTGCACGATTAGGCTCCTCGACTTTTCGCCCATCCTGATTCCAAGGTGCAAGGAACAAATCCATCATATTCTCGATGCACGAGGTGTTGGGAGTGTCCAGGACCTGGGCCCACAACATCACCGAGTAAGTTAGGGACCGTCAGATCTGAGAGGGATGCGTGGCACGCAATTAAGCCATCTCGGCGTTTCGCTCATCGCAACTGTGAATAGGTAAGGATTAACTCCTTCCATTCGCGAACACTGAAAGCGCTTCGGGAATAAACACAGGGTCATATCCCGTGGTCACTTGGGAAAGAAAGGAGCTGTGCAAAGGAGGCCAAAGGCATCGAGTCTAGTCACCGAAAGGATCATCGTGATCTCCATGTGCCATCTGATTCGACCTCGATCCAGGTTTTTGCTTGGAGTAAATGAAGGAGAGAAGGGGTGGTTGAAGCCTCTCCTCAGGCATTAAGTGTAAGGTATGGATAATCTGGCAAGCAGTCTGCTCGAGAGGGCCCTGTGTACCCATTTTTCCAAAGAAGCCATGCTGAGTCCTCGACCAGTCGGAGGAGGTCTGTACACGCTAACTCGACTCTTAATGGCTCAGCTACTTCCCTTGCAGGAGCCATGCACAGTTAAGGTGGCGTCTGACAAAGGATATCTGTTCGAATTTGACTGAGGGGACACCAAGCCTTGGGTGACCGAGCACGCCTCTGTTAGGCGAATTTGTCTGAGTATATAGACTCAGTTTTTGTATTTTTGTAATCCATCGATGGTTGAGCAAGGCTCCCGGTGGTAAAAATTCAATGAAGCACTGTTATTCTGGTTATGCATGGACTCTTGAGACTTCTTGTCTTATGAATGTCAATTCCTTTCACGTCTTTGTTTACACTGTGTTAGAACGACTTAGAATTGGAGAATCCAGTCGAGTTGTAACTGTTATAGGATGATGTAGATTGGATCACTATAACAGTTACATTGTTTCTAATCGGTCCTTGTGATTTTCTTAGCGCTGAACGATTTTGAATTGGAGAATCCAGTCAAGTTCTCCTTTCAGTTTCTTGAAGCCTTGAACCAGAGGATCTCACATTCAGAGTTTTCTTCTACAAATTACTGAAAGGCCTGTTGCGTGAGGTAGTTTGTCCACTCCTCTCACCAAGTCTTCAACCTGCTCATTGTCAAATCAATCCACTGACTGAAGTTAGATCAAGACCTCCTTTGTTCCTCACATGCCGGACCTAGCTCCTGAGTTAGAGTGATATCTTCCCGAGTCTTTACCCATTTGATCACCCATTAAAAACTACCGTGACATAAAACTGATGGGCGTTGGGCTCTGCTCCTGCAAGCAATCTAGGAGTGACTTCTGACGCTAACATGCTTGTCATCGGTAAAGGGCATTGATAGCTTCAACTTTAGCATGGCATAGGAGCATAAGACTAGCTTCCCTCAAAATCCAAAATACAAAACGAAAGAAAAACTAAATATTAATTTCATATCTTCGACAAAGGAATTTTGTATTAACATAAAAAACTTGGAATTCAAACCTAATGCAAACTTTCCGAACAAAGGAAAAGGTAGGTTCATAAAAATGGAAAAGATGGAAGGAATAAGATTGTCTAATATTGCCCTCCATCTTTGGAATCAAGTTCTATTCCTGGAATCTATGAAACCAGAAGAAGAGGAAAAAATCCACTGCATTTGGGAAAGTCCATATGGGAAACCCGTAAAAGGGAGAAATCCCCACAAGATGGCAAGGTACCAGCCTTTTTACTATGAAATCTTAAAGCACCAGCTTTTTAACTCTGAAAGTTGGTGTGAAAGGGCGAGGGAAATTATTTGTTCGAAAATTCCTGAAACAACATAAGAAATTAGAAATTTACCTTAAGAGTGAGACCTCGCCGTCTGTAATGCTATGAACATTGCATCCAAACAAAACACATGGACAGAAAGCACCCGATGCCGTTGATGCTGGATCCTTCGTTATTTCTATTATTTCTGATGACCTTCTGTATTCCTTCGACGATGCCATCAACTCTAATTCCTCCGATGTATCAAACAAATAATCTCATCCACCCCATACTTGATTTTTCTTCTCTGACAAACAGTGGAATATGACCATAAAACCCCACGAGACGAAATCGGTTACAGTGGAATATAATAATAATAATAATTTATTTTTAAGGTCACGGCTAAGCCACAACCATTTGACTGGTAAAGTGTACGAAGGTATACATACCTTACATCCCTCTGGATTTGAACCTGTGACCTTTTAAGAGGAAACACATGTTCTTAACTATTAGGCCCACTTAGAAAACACATGTTCTTAACCATAAAACCCCACTAGTCAAAATCAGTTACAACGTATTGCTTTTATCACTTTAACTACTTGATTTGGGGTCTAGAAAATCTCGGGAAGTGCACAGATCCTCGACGATGGCACGTGTTTCATACGTGTAGGAAAAGGGGATGACGTGTCTAAAGGCGAACAGTCCACAAGAATTAAAACGAACTAGGGACTCCTCAGCACAATGGATTGCCAACACGTCGATATTGGAGGATATGAGAACAAATACAACGAGCAACGAGGCCCTTGGGATTTTCTGAGTCTGTACAGAGTTTAAAGCTTGATGGCAGGCTCATTGGTGTGAAATGTGGAATGTAGTGGCCAGCCTATGTCAAATATTGTCATGCATGTTAACCATGACTAAAAAGGTGAAATTTAGAGCCGATATTAATCATCAAGTACATAAGCATCAACAATAATCACCATAAAGAATATTATCACAGACAAAGCTTATAACTGTGATCCGATGCTTCACTTCTTACCAATACAAAGCTGCATGATATGAGTATTGAAATCACAGATAGAACCATGGCTTTTTTATCCACCATTTGTCATTTGGAGAAGGTAAATGCGCCAGGACACATTGGGGTTTAGCTTTGCTATGAATGGGTGGGCTGTAACTTTATTTTGCCCAATCCACAGGAAACAGAATCCTTTACAATAGAAAATATAGTTGCAGGTCGAAAAGTACATAGGGTTATAGATGAACTTTACTAGATCGAAATATTATTACATCATGCAACTATACAATAGTTGGGTAGTACCGAAGTGACAAAAACCCTAACCCTAATTATTAATAAGTATAAGGACATTACTTATAATCATTAATACTAAGGTTATGATTCTGGGTTTGGAGTTGCTAACCTACGGTTTAATGATTAAAAACTGATCTCATCTCTTCTCCTTAACCTTCTAAACATCAAAAACTGATCTCATCTCTGCTTAACCTTCTAAACATCAATCCTCTACGTCCCAAGATTCGGACTAGCCACTAAGTGGCTATCTCACTTGTTTTCAATAGTGGAAGGAGGTTACAAATTAAAAACTGAGAGGATCAGGTTGTTATATTTGTGGTTGTTTAAAATTTATATATTTGAGATTGAATTTTGTATATATATATTCAGTAAAGAGAATAATATAGTTTTTGCTTCAATCAAATAATCTATTTTAATAATGTTAATTAATTTTTTAATATTTAATTGTTTGTAAATTTTGAGAATGGTTTTTATCAATCTTGTAAATGAAAGTGCGAAGGATTACATTAAATCAGTAGTTTAATGGAGTGTAGTAATATTATAACTCAAAGGTTCTTTAAGTCTTGTTGTAAAACATCATCATTTGTATAACTTCATCATTATCTTTTTCTCATATATTTATTAAATTTTTATATGGTTAGTATTTAATTAATAATAATTGTAAAAAATGATTTATAATGAATGATTTGAGTATTAAATATTTCAGTACAACATTAAAAGTAGTATTAAATAATTTTTAATATATTTATAACATTTCAAGTGATTCTTAATATATATTAATATTTTTTATCAAATACATTTAAATATAAATTAAATTTTTAACACTATCAAACATTATAATTATAATTTATTTATTTTTTAAATAAAAAGAGAACATTATAATTATAATTTATTTATTTTTTAAATAAAAAGAGGGCAGATCCTATTGTATTTTATCATATGTAAAAAGAAACATGTGTTTTTAGGTTGCCAGCTATTCCGCCAAATTAGCGGAAACTGGAACAATTGGCAGCCTTGGATATCCATGTTCAAAAGAGGTGGACCGCCATCTATCCTACCTAGAGGAAACCAGGATGGGTGGCAGTCTATAGTCTGTGCATTAACCATGAAAACTGAAATTGAAACTAGAGTAAACATTAAAGAGTTTGAGCTGATTGAACTCCTGACCAAAACCTAAACATCTAACCAGAACCGGAAAGCACTCCTAGCCATGCAATTACGCGTTGGTTCCAAAGGTGGCCTTATTAGGGTCGTCGTTGTGCGGTCTATTCCGAGTTGGGAGAGCATAAGGTCTTGCACACGTCAGACATCTTTGCCCTGATGTGGCATTGGAGAAATCTTCGTACAACATATCGATGCGTTGGTGCATGAGTGTGCCACAGTAGACTCGGTCTTCCATCTGGCTTCTCAGGTCAAACACCAAATCTAATTTTTCCGGGTGGAAGAAGGGTAGGGGCACATGCCACTGTTCTGGTGCAATCAATATAGGCAGTGGCGCAAGGACCTCGCCACCCTCCTTCGACGTGCCACCCTCGACAGCCTTGCTTGTTGTAGCCTGCATTCCATCCTCTGCTCCATCCTAGTGCTCTATTGTCGCGCTCCGTCCCTATGCTCCTACCTTCTTCCCAGGGTCGTCTTCTCATGCAGTGGCTCTGGAAGGATCGTAGCCTGCTAAAAGTGTGTGTAATACCCCAAGGCCGAGCCCCTTCTAAATTTTAATTTTTTCTTATAGGCCGGTGAGCCAAGTGGTTATAAGTTGAAAAGACTTATGTGTTTATTAGGGTGGTGAGCCAAATGCCAAGGCCAATGAGCTTGATTTTTGTATATCTAATTATCCA
>JASDQU010204488.1:3418-14289 GCA_032191745.1 Picea mariana
TGATGTATTGAGAGGCTGAATATCAAAAAGGATTTGATGACTAAGATCATGTGAGGGAAAGTATACTTGTTCATGATTTCACACACCTATATGGCACATGACTAGAGAGAGGCATATTTGTCTTAAGAAAATGTTATGTATGAGAAGGCATGCAAGGGGTATAGTTACAGTCTAGATACAGTGACAGGATACAGATCTATGTGAAAGAAGTTACAAAGGGGCATATGTAGGTTGCATAACAGATAGGGTGCATACATATGCGGGCTGCATAATAGATAGGGAGCATACATACGTGGACTACATCACTATAGGTCACGTACCTGTTGTTTTTTTGTAGGTACATGTTCAGTTCAGGTACAGATTGATTACAAGGCAGTGGTATAGATTGGATACAGGTTAGTGGTACAGATTGATACAATTGTACATAGTATATCTCATAGTGACAGGTTGTCAGTGGTTCCATCATTCTAATTATACTTCAGGGTGGTTGGACGGGGCAAGGACAGGTGGTTGTAACCACCTTCTTATTGTAGCCGAAGGACATAGGGGGTTGTAGCCAAAGAATTGGGGAGTTGGAGCTTCCCTCATGTTGTAGCTTGAGAAACTAGGGGGTTGGAGCCTCCTTCCAGTTGCAGCTAGAAAACAAAGGAAGTTGGTTCTTCCAATGAATGTNTATATTGAAATAACACTTGGATTATTTGGAGAAAAAAGATTATAATTACGCTATTACTGATTCACCCCGCCTCTCACTAATCCAACAAATAACATAGACTTATCCCAAGGCTAGTACAATCCTCTAACTCTCCAAAACCCTATCTAGGGAAAACTATCAGGAAATGCAGGACATTTCAACACTAATCCCATTAGAAGAGAAGAAGAATTTAATTAAGAAAGCAAATGACATAAGCAATCACACAATACACCGAGATTTTATCCTGGAAACCCTTACCCGGGAAAACCATCATTCCTTTGAGCATTCTTCTCTCTTGTTGTCTTATTCATTCAAAATAAAAGTTTACATGTCTAACCTTGGTCCACACCTAAGACAACATCGACATCATACCTTCTTACACAGGCATGAACAACCCTATAGCCAAATCAACTTACATATGCATGACCAACAACCTATACCTACACATGAATTAACCTACATAAGTGCATTACAAAATTAGCTACAACATCCTTTACAACATTATAACATGCCTGTTTATTGGATTTATAATAGGAAAAACCCTAAATATTGGCGCCCAAAAATGGTTACAGATCCATGCATATCATTGGCTACAAATGCCACAAATCTCGAGATTCTATTACAATCGACTCTAAGTCAGATTTTCCAGTTGGCTAACAATTGACCTCCATTCAATATCTAGTCGGTCATATCACACCCACACTTCAACCTCTTGTTTGTTGACTTATCATCGGTATATTTTACTTCAAATTTACCCGGTCGACTTCCTCAACCTTCGACTTGCTGTCGATGTTGTCGATCTACCTTGACCTCGATCATTAGTCGATTCACCTCAACTATAATTTCAATGCAAATAATATAACAACCCAACATTCTCCCACTTGTTTTGTTCTTTGTTGAAACATGAGATTCCTAAACTTTCGCTCACAGACCCAGGGAAACAATTCACATTTCCTCTCTGCACCAAGAGAACTTCACAACACTTAGATACTTGTTCAACGAGTCTGCTATGTTTTCCAATGTGTCTACTTTCTCCAGTAGCACCTTGTTACTTTCCACCATATCTCTTACGAAATGGTATTGTACATCAATGTTCTTAGTCTTTGAATGATAAGCAAGGTTCTTTGCCAAAAATATTTCTCTTTGACTATCGCAACTTACCTTCATATCTCTCTACTTAAATCTGATTCCTAAACACAACCTTTCAAGCCATACCGCTCATTTTCTTACATGAGTGGCTGCCATGTATTCAACTTCTATTGTCGATAAGGCTACAATCACCTGTATCTTACTCATCCAAATTATTGCTCCACCAAAAATCTTGAAGACATATCCACTGGTCGACCTCCGTGGATCCATATCTCCAACTGAGTCGGCATCGAAAAATCCATGTACTTATAATTTACCACTGTCACCTCCAAGTTTTTATTGGTATAATATAGCATAGTCCTTTGTGACACATAAATACTTGAATACTCTCTTGATAATTGTCTATTTCTCCTTTCCAGGTGTTGACATGTACCTTCTCAACACTCCCACTACATGGGAAATGTATGTTTGAGTGCATACAATTTCATACATTAGACTACCAATAACACTTGCATGGGGAAAACATTCCATGTCCTCTATCTCTTCCTGTGCCTTTGGAAACTGCTCAACAGTAATCCTTGCTCCCACTGGAATTGGAAAATTCACCGGTTTGCAATCCTGCATGTTGAATTGATTCATAATTGTTTCAATATACTTCGTCTTATTCAACCAGAGCTTTCTAGTGGCTCGATCTATCTTAATCTCTATTCATAGAATGAAGTTAGATTCACCGATATCCTTCATGTAGAACTTGGAGGATAACTACTTCTTTACCTCCTTTATTGAGTTCATGTTGTTTCCAATCAGCAACATGTCATTGACATACAAAGATACATATATGAAACACCCACCTTCTTCCTTGGAATATGTGCAGTGATAAGCTTTTCTTCTCACAAATCCCAAAATAAGGATGTATGTGTCAAATGTTTGATACCACATCATTGGCGATTTATTTAGACTATAAAGGGATCTTTTGAGTTTGCAAACCAACTCTTGCTTTCCATTTACTACAAATCCTTCAGTTTTTTTCATGTATATTTCTTCTTCCAGGTCCCCATGTAGGAACATTGTCTTCACATCCATATTTTCTATCTCCAAATTGAATGCGACAACTAGATACATTAGTACTCTAATGGAAGTTAGTTTTGCAACAGGGGAAACAATCTGACCAAAGTTGACTCCCTTGACTTGGGAATATCCTTTCACTACGAGTTGAGCTTTGAACTTCTCGACTTGACCTAAAACATTCATATTCTTCTTGAACACCCACTTTCTATCAATGGGCTTCCTTCCACTAGGTAAATTGACTAAATACCATGTCTCATTCTTGTACAAGGATTCCATCTCTTCAACCATGGCGTGCTTCCAGAGTTTACCCTCTTTCAAGTCAACTACCTCACCGACCAACTTTGGCTCATCATCGATGGAAGTTATCTCAAATGTGGAATGAAATTCAGGAGGAATATACCTTTCAACTAGTTTTCTTATCCTTTCTAACCTCCTTACCACCGGATTCAATTGTTCCACCTCTTCCTCAGATTCAGTCGACTCATTTGAATCATCTTCTTCATTCCTCTTTTCAAACCGCACCATATCAGGTTTATTCTCAGTCAAAACAAATTCCTCAAGCCCATATTTACCTCCGACTTCTTTGAAGACCACATCTTGACTGTACACTATTCTCCTTGATGCAATATCCTAGATCTTATATCCTTTCATCTCTAATTTGTATCCAATGAAAATACATTTGACTACCTTCTTGTACAACTTGATCCTCTTTTCCTTGGTAACATGCACAATTGCATCACAACCAAACAATTTGAGATGTGCCACTGAAGGCTTCTTACCCAACCATACCTCATTTTGAGTCGTGTCAACTAGCGCTGACGAAGGAGACATATTCACTAGATATCTTGCACTCTCAACTACCTCTACCCAGAATTCTTATGAGATCCCAACACCATTGAGCATGCTCCTTGCCTTATCCATCAATGTTTTGTTCATTCTCTTGGCAAATCCATTTTGTTGTGGGGTATATGGTGTGAAATGTTTTCATTCTATTCCACACTGCAAACATAACTGATCAAATTCCTTTACACAAAATTCACCACCATTGTCAGTACTCAACACTTTAATCCTCTTCCCTGTCTGGTTTTCCACAAGAGATTTAAACTCCTTAAATCTCTCAAAAACCTCTAATTTATTCCTCAGGAATTATATCCATTTATTCCTCTAAAAATCATCTATGAAGTAGACATAATATAGGGATCCACCAAGTGATGGCATTGTAACTAGGATAAACAAATCACTATGCACTAGTTTTAGAATCTCATTTTCCCTTGTTTCTCCAGATGGGAACCTCACCTAAATTTGTTTCCCATATATGCAATGTTCACAAAAGTTTACTTATAAACCACATTCAATAAAACCTTTTACTATACCTTTTCTTTTCATAGCTTGAAGTCCTTTTTCTCCAAGGTGTCCCATCATCTCATTCCATAACTTGGTTGGGTCGATATCACTATGTGTTGTCGAGTTGGCTTGAGTCGAGTCAAGTTTTGTCGACATCGATTCAAGTCGAGTTGTCGTCGAGTGAATTTCAGGATCAATGATGTTGTTACATCCAATCAAGTCGGCATTACCTAACAACTTGTATAGGGTAGCAATCTGAAATCCTTTCATTAGGACCATCGCACCTCTGANCAAATGTGGAATGAAATTCGGGAGGAATATACCTTTCAACTGGTTTTCTTATCCTTTCTGACCTCCTTACCACCAGATTCAATTGTTCCACCTCTTCCTCAGATTCAATCGACTCATTTGAATCATCTTCTTCATTCCTCAGTTCAAACCGCACCATATCAGGTTTATTCTCAGTCAAAACAAATTCCTCAAGCCCTTATTTACCTCCGACTTCTTTGAAGACCACATCTTGACTGTACACTATTCTCCTTTATGCAATATCCTAGATCTTATATCCTTTCATCTCTAATTTGTATCCAATGAAAATACATTTGACTACCTTCTTGTACAACTTGCTCCTCTTTTCCTTGGGAACATGCACAATTTCATCACAACCAAACAATTTGAGATGTGCCACTGAAGGCTTCTTACCCAACCATACCTCATCTGGAGTCATGTCAACTAGCGCTGACAAAGGAGACATATTCACTAGATATCTTGCACTCTCAACTGCCTCTACCCAGAATTCTTGTGAGATCCCAACACCATTGAGCATGCTCCTTGCCTTATCCATCAATGTTTTGTTCATTCTCTTAGCAAATCCATTTTGTTGTGGGGTATATGGTGTGAAATGTTTGCATTCTATTCCACACTGCAAACAGAACTGATCAAATTCCTTTACACAAAATTCACCACCATTGTCAGTACTCAACACTTTAATCCTCTTCCCTGTCTAGTTTTCCACAAGAGATTTAAACTCCTTAAATCTCTCAAAAACCTCTAATTTATTCCTCAGGAATTATATCCATGTATTCCTTGAAAAATCATCTATGAAGGAGACATAATATAGGGATCCACCAAGTGATGGCATTGTAACTGGGATAAACGAATCACTATGCACTAGTTTTAGAATCTCATTTTCCCTTGTTTCTCCAAATGCGAACCTCACCTAAATTTGTTTCCCATATATGCAATGTTCACAAAAGTTTACTTATAAACCACATTCAATAAAACCTTTTACTATACCTTATCTTTTCATAGCTTGAAGTCCTTTTTCTCCAAGGTGTCCCATCCTCTCGTTCCATAACTTGGTTGGGTCGATATCACTATGTGTTGTCGAGTCGGCTTGAGTCGAGTCAAGTTTTGTCAACATCGATTCGAGTTGAGTTGTCGTCGAGTGAATTTCAGGATCAATGATGTTGTTACATCCAATCAAGTCGACATTACCTAACAACTTGTATAGGGTAGCAATCTGAAATCCTTTCATTAGGACCATCGCACCTCTGACCATCTTGCATGAATCCTTCTGGAACAGAGTATGCACACCTACATCACCCATCTTGCTGACAGATATCATGTTTCTTTCCAAACCCAAAATGTGTAGCACACCTAGAAGGGTTCTTTTCCTCCCATCCTGCAGTGTGAGTCGGACTCTTCCTAGTCTGAAAATTCTAATTGTCGAGTTTTTCCCCAAGAACATATCAACCCCATCATATTTTTCATATTCAAAGAACCATTATTTATGTGGTTTCATATGATAGGATTATCCTGATTCGATCAATCAAACATATTTATACAACTATGTACTAGTTGAGCCAAGTACAGGTCACCTCCCTTTTCTGAGGTCATCTTTCTCTCATTCGACTTCTTCTCATCGGATCCAACACTTCCTTTTATTTCCTTCGACTTACAATCCTTTTTATAATTCCCAACTTTACTGCATTTACAGCATCTTCACACCAACTAAACGGGGGATTTAGATCTACTCTTCAACTTATACTTTCTACCGAATAATTTTCCTTTATCTCTGTCTACTGGTCGACCTTTCACTAACAGATCATCTTTGGTTGATCCTTCCATGTTCTTTCTTCTCATTTCTTCCAATAGTGGAGAAGAAACCACATCCTCTAGCACTAGTGTGGTTTTATTACTCCCAATAGCCATGACTAAGCTATCCCAAGAGTTTGGAAAAGAACATAATAGACTAATAAACTTCTCCTCATCAGTGATCATTATATCCACAGCCGATAACTGGATTAACATAGTGTTAAATGAATTTAAGTGGTCAGTCAACAAAATTCCACCACTCATCCTCATAAGATACAGTTTCCTTATGAGAAACAACTTATTTACCAAAGATTTCAATTAGTATAATATTCCTAGCTTGTTCCCCATAGTTTCTTAGTTGAATCTTCACCTGAGACATTCAGTAGCACCGAATCTGTAATACAATGTCATGTCATACGTATTTCTTCTCTTTCAAGTTTCTCCCATTCTTCCATAGACATGCCTGTCAACTGAGTACCTGGACAGACTGCTATCTATTTTTCTTGATCCATAAGAATATCTTCCATTTTAAGCTTCCAAAGCTCAAAATTCTAGCCATTGAATCTTTTTATCTCTATTCTGGAACTGCTCTCCATTATTTACTGTGATATTTAAAACGATTTATGGTTTATGACTCTTACTGTACCTAGGGTTTAGTTCTCATATTCAATATTTGCATATCAAGATTTGATATACCTTCCAAATCATTTCACCGCTCTGATAAATCACTTGTCAGAGAATACCAAAGATTTGATACCACATGTCAAGAAATGTAGGAAATTTCCACACTAATCCTAGTAGAAGAGAAGGAAAATTTAATCAAGAAAGAAAATGACACAAGCAATCACACAATACATGAGGTTTTACCCTAGAAACCCTTAACCGGGAAAACCAACATTCCTTTGAGCGTTCTTCTCTCTTGTTGTCTTATTCATTCGGAATAAAAGGTTACATGTCTGAACTTGGTCCACACCTAAGACACAATCGACATCATACCTTCTTGCATAGGCAAGAACAACCCTGTAGCCAAATCGACTTACATATGCATGACCAACAACCTATGCCTACACATGCATTAACCTACATAAGTGAATTAAAACATTAGCTACAACAATAACCTTTATGGCCCTACAACATGCCTCTTTATAGGCTTTAAAACAAGAAAAACCCTAAAGATTGGCGCAAACCTATTTTGGGAAGAAGGATCCATTTTGGGCGCAGACCTAATTTTGAAGAAAAGGTCTATTTTTGGAGTGTGCGCCTTAGGAGGAAGAAAATCAACATGCATAAAAAGAAGGAAAAGAAGCATGTAGGAGGAAAAGCAACGTGGCGCGCATGCAGATAGGCCTAACCATGTTAGGGTTAGGGTTTTTGACAAAGATTGTAACATCTATAAGCTAGTAGGGTATTATAAATAAAGACCTAGGAGGTCTAGGTAAGGGTTGTCTATTGTTGGTTGTTGTTGGATGGTTCAAAACCTATTGATTGTAGAGAGTTTTGTTATGGTGATTGTGGTAGAGTCGAATAAGCTATTTTTTGAGGGTTAGGTCACAGGGTGAGGAGCTTGGTGTGATCTAGTCAAACTCCCAAAGGGTACTTACCCTCTTTTTTTAATGTAATCTCGAAGATGTAATGCAAACATTGCATATTTTGCAGATAAATAAATAAAAGAGTAGAGAAGCCATATATTTATGGACGTAGCCCCAGGAGGGGGTGAACCATGATAATAGTTTGTTCTATGTGATTGTTAATGAATTATTTTACTATTTTGTTAATCATTAGCTCAAGATGAATGGTTAAAACTAGTTATAACAACATGCATGCATAGGTTTAAATATGAATGAATCAAAAAAGTAGATGAATGATTAATGGTGATGATGTATAAGGAAAACAATATAAACCCAATCCCCACTTATTCCTAGACTGCAAACACCTGAGTATTTCAGTCTCCCATAAAGCTATCTCAGGTGAGACTGTGCTATGCACTTTATGCATAGTGTTTCCTTCTGGTTTACCAGGAGGGCCGATACTTTTGAGAGTTTTGTTGGAAACCTATTTGACATCAGAACCTGGGTCAGCCTAATTAACCAACAAATGGTTCTATTGCCGGTTGGAGCTGCACAGGATTGAGTGGACGATATATGTGGAAGAAAAGTACAGAAGATGAAAGTATATAAGTAAATGTTTAGGCCATGGAATCCAACAAAGGCGGAGATTGAAATATGGATGAGAACAAAGGAAATTGAGTTTGCGCGGAAGGAAAAATAAAACCCTAAGTTGACACCGTGCAAGTATCTCGACAAATACGTGTTTAGCGACCTGCATGAGGTATTTTTCTACAATTTCCTACATTTGGTGAAGGAATGGTTATTGAGGTTGAAGGAAAACCACCCTATGAATCAGATCAGACAACTAGGGTGGCATCCTGTGAATATTTCAAAGTTACAACAAGTTAATAAAAAATTCATGCACGTAGTAGATTTCTGGTTAGACAATATTGTTGTAGGGTTTATCGCCAAATTTGCAGTAGATACCGCGAAGTCCTACACTATTGCAGAGCAATATTTTTAGAAGGGACCCAAAGGTAGGTACATCAAATAGTTGTATACTTCAATCAATATTTTNGCTATTTCTGTTCAAGTGTTATTTCTGTGCTATTTCGTATATCATTTCTGTGTATTGTGAAGATTATGCTGGATATTTCACTGTTATTCTGTTATTTCTAGCATTTCGTTTATGTTCTGCATATTTTATATATCTGGTATCTTGCAATGCATGCATAGGTTTAAATAGGAATGAATCACAAAAGTAGATGAATGATTAATGGTGATGATGTATAAGGAAAACAATATAAACCCAATCTTGACTTATTCCTAGACTGCAAACACCTGAGTATTTCAGTCTCCCATAAAGCTATCTCGAGTGAGACTGTGCTATGCACTCTATGCATAGTGTTTCCTTTTGGTTTACCAGGAGGCCGATACTTTTGAGGGTTTTTTTGGAAACCTATTTGACATCAAAACCTGGGTCAGCCTAATTAACCAACAAATGGTTCTATTGCTAGTTGGAGCTGCACAGGATTGAGTGGACAATATATGTGGAAGAAAAGTACAGAAGATGAAAGTATATAAGTGAATGTTTAGGCCATGGAATCCAACAAAGGCGGAGATTGAAATATGGTTGAGAACAAAGGAACTTGAGTTTGCGCAGAAGGAAAAATAAAACCCTAAGTTGACACCGTGCAAGTATCTCGACAAATATGTGTTTAGCGACTTGCATGAGGTATTTTTCTACAATTTACCACATTTGGTGAAGGAATGGTTATTGAGGTTGAAGGAAAACCACCCTATGAATCAGATCAGACAGCTAGGGTGGCATCCTGTGAATATTTCAAAGTTACAACAAGTTAATAAAAAATTCATGCACATAGTAGATTTCTGGTTAGACAATATTGTTGCAGGGTTTATCACCAAATTTGCAGTAGATACCGCGAAGTCCTACACTATTGCAGAGAAAGATTTTTAGAAGGGACCCAAAGGTAGGTACATCAAATAGTTGTATACTTCAATCAATATTTTATTGTATGACAAGGTGTGATGACCATGGAATCATACAACTAAACTTCCTTGCATGCATAGGGGAAGGGGGGAATCATTGACAATAGTTTGAGATATGGATAGGGAGATGGATAAGGGGAAGAAGAAGGAGGCCATGTACCCAATCATGATTTAATAGGACAATATAAAGTAGATAATGGAAAAATATGGAAAGACACGCAACGAAAGACATTTCCAATATAAGATGAATAACAAGAAGATGGCCATAACTGACAGAGAGGGCTTGGTGAGTGATGAAGAATAGGTACATGATATCGATATTATGGAGTATATTGAGGAAATCCTATGCACAACATATGAAAGGAAAACAAGAGGTATAGGTTTAGTAATAGAAGGCAGAACTCCAGTCCATATCACCACCAGTGTGGAACCTACAACCCGATGTGCGACTAATACAACTGAAATAACACCAACGTTTAGACAACCAAATTTTAGTAGAAGAGGAGCAACAGGAGTGGGGTCCAATCAAGGAAAATCATCCGGGGGAGAAACTTCAGGAAGTAACAGTCAATTATCTACACTACATGGAGGCAGTAGTTCAACACAGTTCAAAATGGCAGGACAAGATCCTACGATCAAATTACTAGAATTTCGGGGAGAGGCATCAGAGCACCTTGAAAATCATTTATTCATCTATGAGAAGATATGATAAGCAAAGTAGATCATAAATGAGGATATAAATATCAAGCAGTTATCTATCACATTGAGATACCGTGCGCTGGATTGGTAAATGAGCTTGGATGTACAATCCACAAGGAGTACTAAAGGCTATCGCAGATGTGAAAAAACTACTGGTAAATGAGTTTTATAAGCCAAGCTTAGAAGACAAGTACATGAATGAAATGATTGAAATAAGGTAGAAACCATGTGAGTCTGTTTAGGATATTGATCATAGGTTCAAATGTCTAAAAGGTAAGTTGAAATATTCAATTACTAACCTGTAACATAATCACTTATTTCTGAAC
>JASDQU010204489.1:471-12755 GCA_032191745.1 Picea mariana
CCTCTTCAGGTACATCATGCTTTTTTGTTTCCTTTTTATCAGAAGAGGTAACATCCGCTATGATAGGTTCTACTATTCTCCCAGATCGTAAATGAATATCATTGCATTGCGTAGGGAGAAGAGAAAATGTAGGCTGGTTATGAATATCAATGCAATGCACAACTTTATTATTGGGGTTAGGGTTAGGTTGTACAGGTAGTTGGGGCCTCATCATTTGATTGTTTGGTGGAGTACCTGGTGGTAAGGAGAGTGGTTGTAGAAATTGTGATTGAGGTAATTGATTTGGGAACGGGGGTTGTTTCCCTCTCCAATTTGGATTCCATTGGTTAAGATACAGTTGTTGTTGTGGAGGCCAAGGAGTCCACATTGACGGATCAACAAAGGGTGGGTTAGTTTGTTGCATGGGTGGGTAATTCATTTGATTTAGGTATTGCATTTGATTATAGGGAGGGTAATTCACTTGATTGAAAGAAGGATAGTTATTCCAATGATTATGAGATGTAAATGGGATATTAGGATTCATACCTTGTCCCCATGGTTGCCATTGCCTTCTCTGTGTCAACAAATAGACAGTTTCAGCTTCTTCATCAGTTGGTTGTAATGCTACCTTGATTCCTGGTAAAGAAGGGAATTGTTGAGTTTCATGATCCTTATCACAGATGGTGCAGATTGGATTTTTGTCCAATGGGAATTCCCTTCATGGGTGCTTGTCTCTGCATTTAGAACAAAAGATGGACAGAGCTGCTTCTGCTTCGGCTTGTTTCTTTTGAATATGCAGGGTATCAATTTGTGAGGCAAAAGAGATTAACATTTCATTTTTAAAACCTTCATTTAAATTACCTATTTCAGCTCTTGTTGCTCCTCCACTGGCTGATTTTTGGACTCTTGAGAATGTGGTATCCCTGCTATTTGATCTATTCCTTGAAGCTCCTCTTAAACATCTTTTACATAGGTTAACAATTTCATCATATGATTCTTTAGATATGTCCCCTTTTCCAAGCATATTCAACATATATAGACAGTCATCCCTTACTCCTTTTAGTAATATTGTTTTAAGAATATCTTTACTTACATCGGGGTGACTGGATCTTTGTAGATTATACTGTAGCCTTTCTACAAAATCCTCCAGATTTTCATCCTCTTTCTGTATCATCTTGAATAGTTCCTCTCTTTTTTCTCTTGTTCGGAAATAGTCCTCGTACTTATGCAGGAATTTCTGTTTCATCTGATCCCATGTTGTGATTACATGACCTCCAAGACTCATGAACCATCTTAGTGCATTTCCTTTCAATGTTGCTGGAAATAGTTTTAATTTTTGAGCATTGGAAATGTAATCATAACTTCTGCATAATATGTCAAACTCAAAAAGGAATTCATCAGGATCTTCTAAAGATAAACCATGAAAGTTAGGTAACACTGAGAGTGGAATGTTATTCATGGGAGCTACCCCTCTAGGAAGATCACCAATAGGAAATCCTAAAGTGGAAAAAGAGTTTTCATCATTTACCTCTCTTTCAGGACCTGCCTGTTCTTCATGATGCAGTTCTTCATTATACTAATCCATGTTTTCTTTTGTTTGCTCCCCTACTGTGCTTGCTCTGCCCTCAATGTTTCCTGCTGGTTTCTTGACTGTCTCAGGACTCCAAACCTCTTTCCCCGTTTCAAAGTTTGCTTGAAAGGAAGGTTGGGATTTCGGTTTCTGAGAGTTTGGTCGTTGAGGAGCAACAGATTCAGATTTTGATATAATTTCGTCAATATAAGTCTTTCTTCCTCCCCTTCCTCTACCCCTGCCACCTGTAGGTTTAGTTTCTTTGGGGTCTCCACGTCCTCTTATGCAATCTTTATATCTGAAAAAACATAAGTGCTTTTGAAATCTATAATTACCTTCCCCGGCAACGGCGCCAAAATGTTGGTCACTATAATTGCTTATTTAACTAAACAATCAAGTGCTACATAAATTGTCAACCCAGGGAAGTCTGTTTATTTCAGAGAATCATGCACATGGGATTGGTACTTATACCAAAACTGCACAGAGAAAACAGTATATGGGTGTGATTTGCCTCCTTACAGGTTTCCCAAATACCTCCCAATGAAGATTTTTGAATTAGAATACATAAGGAAGATGGTGAATTTAGATGACATCCAATTTGTTGCAGCAAATAAGAAGAAACAACTAAGAATTAAGACTTAGATTGCCCCTATTGGTCACTATAATTGCTTATTTAACTAAACAATCAAGTGATACATAAATTGTCAACCTAGAGAAGTCTATTTATTTCAAAGGTAATCACACATTGTATATGCTCAATCTCAAAAGCAATCTAGAGTTGTAGTAAAAGTATATTAATCACACCTTGCCTTGAACAAACTGAATTCCTACTTTGAATTACAAAAAAACAACCTACCTATTGTAGAGTTCAAAGTTTAAGAAAATAATTATCCAAAGAATCCTGGATTACATTAAGAAATAACAACCTAGGAAAGAAATCTTTCAGGATACTGCAAAAGGAAAGACCAACTATTCTGTAACAGAGAATAGGACCCTATTCCCCAGGCATGAATCTTCAGCACCTGTTTCCAATTATCACACTTTCATGAACTCATTACTAAAAATGATTGACACACACTGAAGGCTAACTATCTCTTAACAGAGAACATGACCCTATTCCCCAAGAAGGAATCTTCAGCACCTGTCTCTAATTATCACGCTTTCATAAATTCACCAAACATGATTGCTAATTATAATGATTAACAGTTACCCAAGCATGAATTATATGAAAACAATGTATAATCAATAAAGCAGAGTTTCAACAAAACAGAGTTCAGTAAAGTAGAGTTTCAACAAAACAGAATTTAATCAAGGCATGAACAAAAATAATACTAGCACACTACAGAACAAATGGGTGAATCTTGTGAAGAAGGTGGGCCCTCCCTTCTCACAAGATTCCCCATAAACGAAAGGAACTAGGAAGGAATGCTCAGAACAATCTTTTATTCATCTGTCAACTGTATCATGTTACAATGTCTGAAGTAAACACATCCTTCTTTGTGATTCCTTTCTTAGCCAAGAAAAACGTCCTTTCTAATGATGATTTCCTCTTATTTAAAGAGGAGAATCCCCTCGATACAATTTGATCATCAAATTACATGTGCACATCTGAGTCCTATTCTTAGTCAGATCTAATCTCTATACTGGAATAGGATATCCTGGTCTCCTGTAACAGAATGCTATTACAATAGTTGAAAAGGTGTTGAGTGAGGTGTAGTTGTTGCGGCAGGAGAACACATTACTAGAAACAGAAAAACAACCTGCCCCTGTCACTGCTTCACATGCTAACACACCTCTAAATAAAACCAAGAAGAGATAAAAAAAGGAGGTTTCTCCTTCAATCACATAGGTATCATCTGATGACTTCCAAGTTTACAGAAAGAGGGCCAAGACTAGCCATGCACCAAATTTTCTCAAGGAAGGAGAAATGTAGTCCACCATAGATATGGAGGACCACACTCTTCAGCCTATTCATACAGTCAGTATATAGTGTCTACATCATCACCAACATCTCAAAGACAAACAAACACTACTCTAACAAATGAAACAACTCATGGGCAAACATAGTCAAACATTTTTTACAAGTACGAATAGATTAAGCAAAGAAATGAGCCCCTCAACAACATCACCTATGCTTTGTTCTAGAAGCAAACCTTCACTTCTCAACATAGAATGATGTCAGCCTTTGACATAGAAAGGGGAGGAATGCAAATGGAATTGTTACAAGAACAAGTTTCCCATTCTTAAATAACTGCAGACTACAAGAAGACTGCCTCTGAGTTTGATGTAAATGATGTCCATCTAGTGGACTGGATGGATATGCATAGGTAGAAAGGAGAGATGATATTCTCTACCTTGAAAAACACCTCAATGAATTCTTCAAAGTTGCAGGTATCCCTGAAAAATATTCATTCCCAGTTGAAGTTGGATAAAATCTCTTATTTGGCCAAGGACAACAAAATCAAATCATTAGAAGAATTGGTGCTCAAGATTAGGATTGTTGTTGAAGATTAGGTATGACCCAAAAAATGTCAAAGCAACAGAGGAGTTAAAAAAAATAAGAATGCTGATATAGAATCTCTGAGAAAGTAGCTGAAGCTTCCAGCTATAGAAGATTCACAAGCCAAAGAAGTGGCTGAGACTGAAGGCCACAAAGAAGAAATGTTGAAGCTAATCATGGAACATAATCCACAAATAAGAGAAATGGAAGCATAAATGGATATATTGATGAAGGAAAAGGAAAATAATGTGTATATGGCCATGATCCCATTGGAGCCAGTCCCTCTGATAGGAATTATAACAACAGAAGCATCCACATCAACATAAATTCCATCAACAATCCCAGTACAAGTTTCAGATGCATTTGACAAACTTGTAAAATCCATGGAAGACATCGCCATCCAAGGGGAAGAGATTAGAAAAATACAGGAAGAGGTAAATAACTTGCAGGAATTGAAGTCAATGTTCCAGGCCAGTCACCAGGCAAATATGCATAAGTCTCAAAGGCTTAGTCAAAAGTTACAGCAACTAGAGAAAGAGGTTGCCATGGAAACAACCTTGGCCCAAGCTAAGGAAAATATTTGGGTAGATATAAGCAAGTCAATGTCAGAAATATGGCCATCCATAAATATCATATTTGAACAACATGAGTTAGTACAAAAGGCCAGAGGAGTAGTTGATATCATCAAGGAAGAGTTAAGAAAAAGACCCATAGAGGCCAGTGAACTTATCATATTTCTAAACTCCAAAAATAAGCAGGAGTTAGAAGAAATAGAAATTGAGGAAAAAACAAAGACCATCCTTGAGATCAATAAGGTCCTGACCAAGAAGGGATTGATTTTGCAGCTAGAAGAAAAATCTCAAGTGATGGACATAGGTGTGCAGAGATGTTTTAGTAATTTTGAAGTGCTACAAAAGAAAGGACTTCTTGGATTGTTAGTACTTAATGACAAATTGATCAATTTGTCTAATTACAAACAGAAAATGAGTGCAGTGTTAAAGGGCTATTCAAAGTTTGCAGGGATATAGGGAAGCATTATTGGTAAATATTTCCTGGAGACACTTCAGTTAGACTTGATTATTGAGCATGAGATTAAGCATATATTCATCACTAAGCCTACCTTTTCCAAGTATACTGAAATGGATGAGATATACAGGAAATTACTCAAGATTTCTATCCCAGGTAAAAAGAGGTGGGAAGATATATGCACACTACTTGAGTAGGGACAATTTTTGTGTTCTAGTCAGCATGGAGCAGCCAGACAAAGTCAAAGAGATGAGTCGCCAACCACTTCCAGCAAATCAGCACAAGGGATCCGAGCAAATCAACAAATCCCTATATTTTGTATTTTTAGAGATCTAGTTAGTTAAATATTCCTCCATAATATACTGGTCATTTATGATAAGATATGATGTAAAATAGTTTTATAAATACTTCTCTCTTCGAAGTATTATGGGTTTATTTTTTCACCCAAGAGCTATTGTATAATTTTTCAAAGGATCGACCAGTAACAAAAGAGGCTTATTCACATGATTCTTGTTTCAAATTTTTGGTGACATGCTTTCCTTTTTTGTCAAATGTTTTTCAGTCTCTGTGATCTTTACATGTTTTTCTAAATTCTAATCATTAAAATAAAGTCTAAAGAACATAATTTATTTTATTATACTATGTATCTGGTTTTTAATGATCTTCATGTTTTTCATCTGAAACTGAGCGAAGGAATTCTTAACTTCTCCTCTGCTTAGTGAGCTTCCCCCATTTTCCCTCTTATCCATTCCATTTAATCTAAATAGATCCAACAATATTACTACCCTTCCATATGGAGACAACCTCATAAAAATCTAAAACTGATTCTCATCTTTAAATATAGACCCCATATCCCAATGGAAATTTAAGCATTCTTTCAACCAATTATTTCAAACAAACAAACAAAACTAGAACTGTTATAACTAGCCTAATATTTTAAAACTCAAACAAATCTAAATCTTATAGAGAGATCCCTCTCTGAAGTTGGCAGGTCTAGATCCCAGCTTCCAAAGTGGTTTGGTAGTTACCTCTGTCAATTTCTTCTACAACATCTAGAAATTACAGAGTGATAACATAGTGGAGACCATATTGGGGAACTAAAGAAATTTTCCAACTTTATGAATTGTCTTCCCTAAGTAAGAAAACTTTATTTCTGGACAATTAAATATCTATGAATCTTAAGAGATAAATGTTCATAGGTTGTAAATTTTTTTAAATAATTAATCAGGTTTTTAAGGTTTAAGTTCTAGCTCCAAAAATAATTTACACTAGATCTCATCCTAATCCAGAACCTGTAAAAGTAGTAGATAATCCTGAAAAATTGATTAGAAAAAGAAGTACGACATAAATTCAAGGGAGTAGTAGTCCTCCTCCTAGGGCAACCTCTCTTCCGCAGAATTTTGTCACAATTCAAGATATCCAGTTTGATTTACCATTTGAGCATAGCCTATTCAGAAACAAATCTTATAGCTTTGTAGATGATACATTTTTAGATCAAGATATCCTCCAACACGGTACACCTGAAAGACACTCCCCTGGATCATATCTTTATCGAAAAATCCTACAAAACTTTGAGAAGTTACAAGATCTACCATCATAATTTGATAAATCTTTGCGCAAATAATACATTGAACAGTTTGTTGAAATTTCTACCCTGGCCATCTCTGCATCTTCTATCAATCCTTAATTTTCTCATCCTATATCTTCCATCCATGCTTCTTCCACATCTCCCACCACTTCTCCAACAATTTTACAGGCTACTATCCAACCTGTCACAGGAGTTTCTGCTATCCAACCTCCTCCACCAATCATGGCAACAAGATATGCTCCCCTTGTTTTGGCTTCTCCCTTACACAATATGCCCCAGGATTATCAAACTAGGATTCCTCAGTTTGATGGTATTGGAAATATGACCGCACAACAACATGTTGACAAGATGAATGACTTATTTGACTTGCAAGAAGTAAATGAGGAAGATGTCAAAATGAGGTTGTTTACCCAAAGCTTAAATGGAGAATTTAGGAAATGGTTCAAATCCTTACCAAATTCTAGCCTTAATGACATTAATTCCTTTCACCAACATTTTCTCAATAGATGGGAAGTCAAGAAAAATCCACTTCAAATATTATCTGAATATGAAAGTATTAAAAGGAACCAAGGGGAAAGTGTACATGATTATTGCACTAGATTTAACAATATTTATAATGCCATTCCAACAAACATTAAACCTCCTCAATGCCTATCTTTGATCAAATTCCCTAATGGTTTTGATGCTAACATGTCTTATCAATTAAGAGAGGTAAACCCTGCAACTTTGGAAGAAATGCAAAGATGCGTTGTGAGTGTAGAGTCAATTATGTTAGCTAAGAGAGCTAGACAGAGAACAAAGAGGAGAGTAACTATCAAGGAAGAACCATCTACCTCTTATGTTGATGCTAAAATAGACTCCTTAGTCGGAACTATGGAAAGGATGATGGAAAGACTAGATATCACTCATAGGAATCCACCAAGAAAAAATCAACCTGATCCCCGAATTAGAAATCCTAATTTTAGGAGAAATCCACCCCAATTCAGACAAAGAGAACCTAGAGAACAAAGAGAAAAAAGAGGCCAATATCAACAGATTAGGCCTCCTTTCCAAGAAAATTATGCTTATGAAGGGGAAGAAACAATTGAGGGACTTGATGATGTTCACATTAATCTAATGAGAATAAATAATAATGATTCCATTTTTATTACCCAATAACAACAATATCTTTTCCTTCTTTAATAAACTAAAGTTGATCAAGAAGAATCAAAACAACAAGCTTTTGAAAATGAAATTATGGAAGTTTATAGACAATATAACCTGGGAAGTAATAATTTCAATGATAATCCAACCAAGAAAGCTTCTAACTTTAGAAAGACAACATATACACCTACCACGAAAGTTCTTGATAGCCCCCCAAAAAAAACATCAGAAGTCCCAACCAAAAGAACATCTAATTCTATATAAAAAACAACTCAAACTGATGTTCCCTCCACCATCCAGCCCAAAGATATTTCACAGAAGAATGTTGTTGAGAAATAATATCTCCCTAATCAAAATAAAACTCAAACTCATTCAACCTGGAAAGTGAATTGGTAAAACACAAGATACCTATTCCTCTAACAGAGTCAATGAATACGAATTCTTATAGATCTCAAGTGATAAAAGCTATGAACATAGAGGCAGGAATGGGTACAGACACAATAAGCATTGTTGACGATCAACCAGAGTTTTTATTTGGGCATGAAGTTGATGGAAAATATGAAAGTGGCATTGTACCTCCTTTTTGTGTTAGTTTAAATATTGATGACAATACTTTGCACAATACCATGCTAGACTTTGGTGCTTCTCACAACCTTATTCCTAAGGATGTTATGGATAAATTAGGACTTGACATCACTATACCTTACAAGGATTTATATTCTTTTGATTCAAGTAAAGTAAAATGCATAGCTTTTATCAAATATTTGTGTGTTACTTTAGCTCAAATTCCATCCAAGAGCATGGTAATGGGCATAATTGTTGCAGACATGCCTCCCAAATATGGCATGTTACTTTATCGCTCATGGGGAGACAAGTTACAGGGTACCCTACAAATAGACATGTCTTATGACACCATACCATTATTTGGTCAACATAGGAGATTATATAGGGAGACACTGATGAAATACATGGTCAATAGTCAGGATAACCACATAATTATCCCTTATATTCTGTTCATTCAGACCTACAGAAATGTTGTTCTAGATTTCCTGTAGTGCTTTAATGAATATCATTTGCAAGCCATTCCCAGAGACCAAAACATTCTTGTTGATGGTCTGGCCACCTCAACATCTACTTGTAAGATACCATTTCATCCTAATCGCCAGTATACAGTTGAATTGAAGTTCAGACCTGCTGTCCCAGACAACATCAGGTATTGACAAGTTTTTGGAAATGATGAACAAATTGAATTTTTTTGCAATCAAAGAATGAGTTTGAATGTGCCAATATAGATGTAGATAGTGATGATGAAAAAGAAAATGTAAATAAGACAGGTTTAGAAGAAATAAATAAAAAACAAGAAGATCTAGACATTTTGCAATTCAAAGATAATATTTTGCCTAGAGGATTAGTCCCTTTGGAAGAGTTGTTTGATTTTGATGATGTGTCTAAAAAGCCTAAAATTGAACCTGCTGGAAAGGAAGTTGAATACTGTAACATAGGAACTAAAAAGGAACCAAATATGATTAAACTGTCAAAATCTTTACCTCCAACTCAAAAATGGAAATACATAGAATTGTTCAAAGAATTTATAGATGTTTTTGCATGGATCTGTGAGGATTTGAAATCTTATGATACTAGCATTATACAACACAAAATTCCCATAAAATAAGATCAAAATCCTTTAAAAAAAAAACTTAGGAGAATTAACCCAAAGTTGATGCCTTTTATTGAAAAGGAAATAAAAAATGTGTATGATACTAAAATCATTGTCCCAGTAAGTTTTTCTAAATGGGTGTCCAATTTAGTTCCAACCAGAAACAAGAGTGGAGAAATCAGACTGTGTATTGATTTCAGAAACCTTAATAAATTCTCTCTCAAAGACAACTATCCCTTGCCCAAAATGGACCATATTTTGCTGAAGGTAGTTGGGTCCAGTAGAATTTCTCTGTTAGATGGTTTTACTGGTTACAACCAAGTTTTAGTCCACCCTGATGATCAAGAGAAAACAACATTTACTACACCTTGGGGCACTTTCATGTTTGTGAAAATTCCTTTTGGTTTAATGAATGCTGAGGCTAGATTTCATAGAGCAATGGACATTTCTTTTGTGGATGAACTTGGAAGATTCATTGTTATATATCGAGATGATATCATTGTTTTTTCAAAAAAATATGAAGAACACTTACTCCACATTAGAAGAGTTTTTGAAAAATGAAGGAGATTTGGAATTTCACTTAATCCAAAGAAAACATTGTTTGGTCTAGAAGAAGGTAAAGTGCTTGTACATATCATATCAAAGGATGGAATTAAAATTGATCCTAGTAGAATTTAAGCTATTCAAAAAATGGATCATCCCAGAAACATAAAAGAATTACAGTCTTTCATTAGAAAAATAAACTTTCTAAGAAGATTTATCCCCAACTTGGCAAAAATTCTTAGAAATATAACAAATATGTTGAAAAAATACACAAAAATAAAATGGACCATAGAATCAAAACATTTCTTTGATCAGGTGAAACAAACCTTAACACAAGCCCTTGTGTTTATCAACCCTAATTACAGAAAATATTTCCTCCTATTCTCTTTTTCCTCTGAGCATACTATTGCAACAACTCTTTTACAGAAGAATAGTGAAGGCCATGAACAACCTATTTCTTTCTTTAGTAAATCTTAGAGAGATGTTGCATTGAATTATAACATCATGTAAAAGCAATATTTTTCTTTGGTGAAAGCAATCAAAGTCTTCAGAGTATATATTCTCCACTCACACATTATTGCTTATGTTCCAAATTCTGTGGTCAAAGATATTCTAACCCAAGACAGTCCTGATGTAAAAATGCGTAAATGGATTGTTGTTATCCTTGAATATGATATTGAGATCAAACCAACAAAGATCATCAAGGGTCAAGTATTAGCTAAATTGATGGATGAGTCCAACTTTCATTCTTTGGATATTAATTTTCTAGTTGCAGTGGATGAACAAGAAGAGCAAGCGACTCCTCGGGTTAAAGAGGTTTTCTCAACCTCTCCCTGGTATGCATACCTTATTTTTGTTTTACATCATTTACAAGCTCCTCCTGGTTTAATCAAAACTAAAGTTATATTTATCAAACTCAAAGCTATGAAGTATTGTATTTTAAATGAAAATTTGTATTGGAAAGATGTTGGAGGGATTCTACTAAACTATTTGTTGAAAGATGAGGCTAATAAATCTTTGCAGGAATTTCATGAAGGAGATTTTGGTGGACATTTGAACTGGAAGACCACTGCCAATAAAATTCTAAGAGATGGTTTCTACTGGCCAACTTTATTTGCATATGTACACAAGAAAGTAATCTCTTTTCATAGATGTCAAATATTTGAAGGCAAAAGGAAACTTCTACCTTTACCCTTGAAACCAATTTCAGTTGAAACTCCTTTTCAACAATGGGGTTTGGATTTCATTGGATAAATCTATCCACCATCATCCAAAAAACACAAATGGATTCTCACAGCCATTGATTATTTCACTAAGTGGATTGAAGTTGTACCCACCAAGAAATCCAATGATGTTGTGATCATTAAGTTTTTGGAAACTAACATTCTTTCAAGATTTCGATGTCCCAGGAAAATTATCACTGACAATGCAGAAGCATTCAAATACAAGAATATGGTAGAATTTTGCAGTAAATATCAGATCACCTTAGGACACTCTACTTTCTATTACCCTAAGGGGAATGGGTTAGCAGAGTCTTTAAACAAGAGTCTAGTCAACATCATCAAAACGTTGTTGCAGGACAAAAAAAATTCATGGCACAACAAACTGGTAAATGCACTATGGGCAGAAAGACTTACTACAAAGAGGTCAATTGGCATGTCCCCATACCAGTTGGTCTATGGAATGGATGTTGTCTTTCCCACTTATTTAGGTTTCCCTGTCATGAAATTACTATAGGAAGTACAGGTAGAACCAAATGACATCCATAGGAGAATTAATTAGACTATAGAGATGAAACAGTCCAAAGAAGATGTCTACAATGAAACTCAAGTGATTCAGGAAAATATCAAGAAGATCTATGATAGAAGGAACAAGGCTAATAACTTCTTAGATAGGAGACAAAGTACTAAAATGGGACTCAAGGAATGAAGAGAAGGGAAAGCATGCAAAAATTGAGAATTTGTGGAAACGTCCATTCACAATACATTCCTACAGAGGAAGTAATGCATTTTTTTATCAAGGATATGGATGGAGCAGACCTACCAAGAGGACCTGTCAATGGAAGAATACTCAAGCACTATGTTTCAAATGAATGAATGTTTTTCTCACTTAGTTCATTGTAAATACCATTTTAATTTTTCTGTCATGAGTGGGTGACTTTTATCAGAGGTTGAAGCTCGAAGAGAAGGCCCTAAACCCCTAATCAGTTGTCACCAGATTTACATTTACAATAAAACTAATCAGAATGCAAAAAGTAATGGAGAAGATGATTCAAGAA
>JASDQU010204490.1:0-12364 GCA_032191745.1 Picea mariana
GTGTTGTTCTCGGTGGCACTATAGTAGTCAGGTGACTGATCGGTTTATCTAAAGAAGGATTCAGAAAATCTAAGCCGATTCATACACATGTGTTTTCTGATGCGCTACCACTCGAAGGGGTACCAACAGGGGTTACAAGGGTGGCCAACAGATGTGTGCTTAAGAACCACTTGTATTTCCTACGTGTATGAATCCCTCAACCGTGGGTTTATGCACTTAATGAAAGATCTATGTGGCTTAAAGACGCCGGAATATGTCTCTACCCTGAAAAAAAAATTCCCACAATTTCTGCCAAGGAAAGTGCTCTGATACCACTTGTAATATACCGGATATAAAAAGTATGCAGAACAGAAATAAAATGCTAGAAATGGAAGAATAACAGTGATATAACCAACATAATCTCCACAATAACACAGAAAGGATATAAGAACAACAACATAAATAGCACTTTGATTCAAACAACAATGTTCACGGGCCTCTTCGAGGGGGCAACCTCCAGTCGAGCAACACTCTGTTACAATAATCTTCAAGCTAGGGTTTTCATACCCTCGACCCTTATTTATACTAAATATGTCTATCAAGAGAAGCATCTAGAGGAATATCCTTCTAGAAGCGGAAGCTTCTATTAGGTCTTCCTACATCCACCTTGTTCTATTTTATTGAAAGGCCTTATTAATATTGACCTTTATTACATCCGAATATATTGATCTACCTATGTGCGGGTTAGGACCCTAACACGTCGACAATGATGATAATGATGATGATGATGAAGATGATAACAATGGTGATGATGATATCATTGATATTATTCTTCATTCAACTCTACATTTGTATCATCCAATTCAGAATCGACATTGAAAGGATTGGCCATATCAACATCCTCATCAATGTAATTTTCAATCATAATATCATCGTCAATATCATCATCGAGAACATAATTTTCATCTACATCTAGCTAAACTTATTCGACTTCTTCGTCTAACATTAGATTTACCTCATTCTCCTTTGCATGTTCTTGTTCTTCAATACCATCTTCTTCTGGTACATCATACCTTACAGGCCTTCCTCTTGGATCATATCTAACAATGTGCAACCAACTTGCTTTACCTAGAACCTCTGAATAAAAGACCTTCTCACATTGGATTGGAAGAACATAAATTTATGTAAACGGCCCAAACATCCTTGTATTAACCATGGTAAATCCATTTGTATGCTTAATAACACTTCTTTCGTGATCACATTCATTCATCTGTAACCTATACCATTTTACCTCGAACATAACTAACTTGAAGGAATTAAAGTCACACTCAATTATATCATTCAAACAACCATAATATCTATTTTAGGATATTGTTGGATGCCTTCAAATTCTAGAGGAAACATTAATGACCTGAAAGACTGTAGTTATCCGAAAATAAGAGGTTTTATTATTTTCATCCAACTTTTTTATTCGGAATTTATGGCCACTGCACCACATAGCCTTGTGGTGTTTCAACTACAATATTCCTGACACGTAAAAAAATAATTATTAATGAATAAACATATTTAGACTTAGTAAAAATTTATAATAAAAAAAACTCACCATGACCTAGAATAATATAATGGAAAATAATTGAAAAATGATGTGGGTGAATTATGTTCTTGCTTGTTTATCTTTCAAACCATATTCTAAATGAATTTCCCTCTAAGTAAGATTGGTATCTTGATTATGATGAGCTTCTTTAAGCAATGTAACCACCACTTCTCATGATAACCTACCATTACATCGTATACATCGATCTATCCATACCTTCATCCAATCAAGACTGTTTGCGATGTATAAATGTAGTGCATACCACTCTCGACCAACTGTATGAAAAATGAATAAAAATTACTAACAATAAAGATTAATAATTAATAGAATAATAAAATTTAAATAAGTGCAATATAGATAAAAATTAATAATGCAAAGTATTATAGATCTCAGTTGTTATCTAATTACCTTTCACTTTCCTCATTTGAACTTTCCTGACTAGGACCTCCCCTTCAAATATGTTTATGGAGTTGACATCCCAAATGCGAGGCACCTTCATTCATGCTACTAATTTAGGAAGATACTAACTAATATACAGCAAGGATTGATATACCATATAGCCCTCCACCATAGAACCCTCAAGACGTTCTCTTGTCTAACAAAATCCTTCAATGATTTCAAGTGATTCTCCACCATCCACATTGACCTTGTGTGTACAGGTCCACACATTTCAATATCCTCAACTTGGTGTATGAGGTAGTGTTATTGATCATTGAAAAATGTCATAGATATATCCTTCTTCATTTCATACATTAATCGAGGAATTTCTCTCCTCCAATATTTTATATATTCTTTATGGATTTCTTTCTATGACAACCACATACACATGATTTTACAAGAAAATCATAGGTTTCAACAACATCATATATACATTTCAATTAAAAAACATAATGACAAGTTATGCAACAAACATTTTTCTTACCTTGTGTATTTGCCAAGATCATTTATAACGTGTTTTATGTTGTTGTCAAAGCTGCCAGGGAGAGATAGAGGTAGAACATATTATAATTACAAAAAAAAAATCATTATTTTTTTGAAAAGAAAAAAAAATTAAAATACTAAAAAGAAGTGTTTATAAATATATAGAAATCTACCAAAATAATTACCTTAATGAAGGTATGCCAGTAATGATTTTTTACCCCACCAAATTTACCTTTCTTCATTAAGATATTCCTTATGTTTGAAGACAATCCCGTGGGAAATTTAATTTTCTGAATCACCTCTTTTACAACATTTCTTTCCTACTCTGTAAATAACCATGGAAGATTATTGCAGTCTTCAACATTTATATTTGAATCAATAAAATTGTGCATTGCATGATTGGATTCCTGAATATCACTACAAATTTTGACAATTTTTTCTTTGTTATTCCTTCCATCTAAGATTCTCCATATTATTTTTGTTACATTCTTCCCGATATGCATTGTATCAAACAAATGAGCTATTTGAAGGTTCTCATAGTAGGAAAACCTACTAAATCATATGGGGTAAATTTTCATTCCTCGTGGAATCCCATCAGTGCCTTGACGACCTTTATGAAACATAAATGAATTAATTATACAACAATAATTGTTAGATACGGTAAATAGAATCCAATAGAAACAAAAATTGTAAAACATTTTGTGTGATACATATTCAAATTTCTTACCTTGATGATTTCTATTATATTCCAACTTCCATAGGTGAGGTGCCATTCTTCGTGGTTTTATTCCAGACTCTTCCTTCAAATTGAAAAGATGTTTTTCTGTAGTTCAATATCTATGTTTCTTAGGGAGGAATTTCCTACACTCATCAAACACCTATTTTCCTAAACTTCTTTAATGACGATATTTCATTCTAGACATGCAAATTTACCCTTTGTTTGAAGACCTGCAAGATATGGATTACTGTGACTATGAGTTATATAACAAGGAATTAATATTTAAGAAACATGCATAATATTTTCATAAAATTATATAATATTAAAGTGAAATAGTGTGTTACATACCACAAAAATGTTTTATCCCTGGGGCATCATGAATAGTCCATGCAAGTATTCCACAAAATTGAAATTGTTTTTTCCCTGTTGGTCTAGAGATGTTGTACATGGTGATTCCATCCCATAACTTTCATAGATCGTCGATAAGAGGCTCAATATATACATTCATATCTTTCACTTGGTACTTACCTAATTGGTTGAAAGTACATGTAATTACTACCTTGTATATGTATAAGAAATAATGCAAAAAATAAGACAAATGGAATGGCACTACGTTCAAACAAATATTGTAAACAAATACTTGGGACAATCATTTCCAACATTGCGTACTCCCTCTTTATTGACATCCAAGGAGGAAGGTTATTGTTTATAAAAAAAATAGGCCACAATAAGTAAATAGACCTAAGCTCACCATAATGGATTGACACCATTAGTTGTCAATGAAATCCTAACATTACAAGGTTATTCTTTAAAAATTGTCCATGTTTCTTCGATGTTCCTAAATGTAGAATCATCTGCAGGCATTCGAAGAACACCATCTTCACTTCTATGTCATGCATGGTAATCCATAAATTGTGCTATGCTTTCACACCTGAACAGTCGCTGCAAACGTGGAATTGTCATAATATGACGAAGGACCTTGTGAGGAACCTTTTTTTCTCCTTGACCGGTTCAATATCAACTAATTTGACATTGGTGGAATTTCGTTTTCCGATGCATATTGTCCATAATAAATAATATGATCATTAGGAAATGCATCAATATCCTGATACTCCATTCCTATATCTTTCATAATGGAAAATAACTCTCGGTATGTGCGAGGTATATTATTTGACAGTGGTAAGAAAAATTCACCTAACAATCTAAAACATAAAAAATAACTAGTTAATGTAAATAATAGTAATAAAAATATCACATTCTTAATATATTACACATTAATCGACACTAAAAAATGAGAAAAAATTTCGACCTTTACGTATATGTGATGAATTATGTTGTTACGTACCTTAGGATCTATGTGACACAAGTGTCTAACAAACCATTCAACACCTTCAAGTTCAACAATAACATTATAGCTAATATAATAATTTTTCATTAGCCTTCATAAAGGGGTTGTTGTGCCTTCTCAAGCAAAGGTACATCATGAATATAATAAAAGATTTCCTCATCGATAGGGGAAAATATGTCCTGGATCAATCTATTTGTCCCATCATATGGCTCAACAATATTATTGGTGTCATCTTTTTCCATAGAATAAAATTGATCATGATGATCTTCAATATCCATATGACCATCTTCCTCGGCCTATGCAATAATTTTTCTACTAATACTAGGAATATTCTCCAACGCCACACACCTAGGTGGATTTTTCTTTATAATTACAAAGAATCAATAAAATTAGTGTATATAACAAATATTAAAATGAAAGAAAATTTTGTAAATACACTCAATACAAACATAATATATAATATTGAATAACTTACCATGGGATGATATGTGAACCCCCATTCAACATGCCCATTTATCCAACAATGTCTCTCAATCTTTTTTCTCACAAGTCTTCTTATGTTAAATCCCCTGCATTTATTGCAAGGTAATTCAAATTTCGCATTACCCTTTGCCTCCAATGCTGCCTTTTACCTAGAAATATTCCTTTCATTTTCTTCATCCATAATTTTGTTATTATTATTTGGCATTGGGATTTCTTGTTACAACAAAAACCACTAAAGATGCAATATAAGTACAATATATGAATATTTTCTTACAATACAAATGTCATTGAATATTGACCCCATTTGTATGTTTAGATTTAATTAATCCATTGTCATCATTGATTTACTAAATTCTCATAAAAGTACTAGACAACAATTACTCAAGAGATAAAAATTAACTATATAAATATACACATTTTTATCACATAAGCTTCAAAGTTTCACTATAAGAAAGTAAGAAAATCATTAAACAATTATAAAAGAGAACCATGCCAATAGCAATTGAGTAGACATATTCATACCTATTTCCTAGACAAATTAAACTTGTGTCCCCATAAAAAATAGGGCCTAAGCTGGGTTAATTAGCTAGGATCCAATGTCATGAATATTTAAAACGAGACAAAGAAATATTAAAAAATTGTAACCTTCAAAGCACATCCAAAATACAACCTATATAAATAAAGAATTTGATGTGAAATAAGGCGCAAGTCATAGAAAAGAGACTATTTCATGTGTTGAACAATGACCAGACAATTAAGCTTTTATAGATGTTGCACCTACAACAGAATTGTCGAAATATCCAACTTCCATTGAACTTTTGACGCTCTTTGACTATGCCAAATATGACTAAGGCATTGACTGTTAAGCACTTTCAAACAACTATCAGGTTTTCTTCAAGACCCACAAATGTCGTCGTTATATCGGTGGACGCTCGTTGACTTGTGACAAAAGTGTGTCGACATATCGACAAACTTTCGTCGATATATCGACCAACATTTTTTCAATATATCGATGAACATTCATCACAAGAGAATGAAATATCATCAATATATGGACTCCCTCTCATCGCAAAAGCAATGAAAAGAGAATTGAGTCGGAGGTACGATGAACATCAAGGAGCCCCAAAAAAATGATTGAAATTGTAGTAATTTTCTATAGTACTATTAATTTAACCCATATCATTGTAATATTTTATCGAATTTTGAGCCCATATGTATTAGTGATGGTCTAAGAAACCCAGAATCCAACCTGAGCTGGGAGGGTCGCGAGCTTGGTGCTGGGAGGGCACTTGAGAAAACCTCATGCAGGACTTGGGCATGGCAGGTGTAAGGATTTCCAGCCAATGAATGTGTGAAGAAGATTGGCCTTAATTGTTATAATTTCTCTTAGAGTCTAAGAGGATTCTTTAGTGGTATCATGACTTGGCATGGGGGTGGCCATATTGCATAGAAATAGTGCATCTGATCCTATGTTTGGGTGGAAATGTTTCCACCCTCAATCAATTGATTTGGCCAACCTTTTCTTCACAAAAAAGTCTCCCTTGTACTCTCTTTTATGCTATGTAAATGTGTAATTATAAATGCTTGTACAATCAATAGAATTGTATGGTTTTGAGTAAGAACCTGCAAGGAAAATGAATGAATGAATGTCCATGTTCCCGATGAACTCAGTAGTGTACCTATTGTATTTGTTTTACCCATCGAAGAAACATGTTTATGCTGCTCCCTGCATGTTTGTGCTCCTTAATGTTTACTATCTCTTGTGATGTATGATGAGTGAAGAGAATAGTTAGTCTTTGAATTCACATTCTAATTATGGGTTGTAAATTCTAGTTATTTAACTTATGAGAACATGCTATAAAGAGATCTTGGTCAAATATCCTAAGACTCTAAGAAATGAGTAAGGGAGGTAGGGGTTATGCTCCATGTGTGTCTAATTCCCTTTAATGGTCTTTGTTCCCTATGGTGTTTGGAACAATGGGAATACTCAATCTCTATGTATGCAAGCTAAGTTTTATACCTCCAGGGGGTACTCTTTTCCTTAAGAGGCTCATGTAATAGACACCCCGGTGTAGCCCAAAGGGTTGAAATCCCTTAAGCTTCATGGTCCCTCCCCCCTTGTTGTACTTGAAATTATGTGGTCAAGCCCTTTTACTTTACCAGTATAAGAATGGAACAAGGAGGAGAACCAAAAAAAAAGATGATAGTCATGTTGTTTAAAACTTATGCACAAGAATGAGATAACCAAGTAAACAAAGGCCCAGGCCTTTTAATTAACCTAGCCATATTTAAGAATTCTGAATGTTGGTAGTGTTGGGTTCCAACACAAGGTTCTCCCCCTTTTTAACTTTGTAAACAAGGAATAGAGAGAGAGAGAGAGGATGAAGTCATGTCAACACACCATGCCACATGTCAGCCAACCTAAACTCCTTCGATGACTGACAGGTGTCAGTGCCTTGTTGGAGTGGGATTATAGGATGTCTATAGTTATCTTTTGAGAAAGGGTAACAGTAGTAATTAGGTTCGAGAGGAGGATAAATCTCTACTTTTCGATCATCATCAAAGGATAGGAACTGAAGGTGAGTAGAGTTCTAAAAATCTGGATCACCATATAGCCGGACAACTAGAGGATTCCAGTGAAGGTTTTTTGGGAAATTATTGGATCCCTGGACCCTGGTTGGATCATGTTTCCATTATAGGGTTCCAACCCCATTGAAATCACATGATAGAGAGGTCGTGGCATGTGCGAATGATGTCATAGTGACATAGAGTGTCAAGGTGGCAGATAGAAAGCCACATAGGATGACAAGTGTTAGCATCATATTAATGCAGGTTGAGTGTGGGCCCTCTATTGGGCATAAGCCTTTGGTTTGGTGCCCTTAAATATTATCCATCAAATCTAAGGGTTGATGGATCTCGATCATTGATTTCCTAGGTAATCTCAAGAGGGAGTCATTTCCCTAGATAACCAGATGATCGAATGTCTAGAAGACCCACCTATAGGGACCTTTAAAGAAGTTTGGGGTCCTAGTGTCGGGTGGGGAAAGGTTACCAATTTCATTGTACCTTATGGTTAAGTGTAGTGCCACATCATAAGCCACTTTTTATACCAGATCATTGTGCCACATCATCTTGGTTTTCGGTCAAGTTGTGAGGTGTCATGGCAGGTGGCATGCCACATCATGTCTATGTGTCATCGGTGCCATCTAGACAATTGGATTGAGAATTTGAGGAGAAGGAGGATTTTGGGATCCCCTGGATCCCAATTTTTCGGTTGGGTCATGGTTCTTTTTTGGGGTTCTAGGGCCTGGATTCCTGGACAACCGAACCATAGGGCATTTGGGATATTTTGCAAGTCAATTTCTTGAGAATTCTGGTTCCCAGATTTTTGGTTTCCCAAGGTTTTGCAAGGAGGTTCCGCTAGTTGTGCTATAGTTGGGTCGGAGTTTCCAGGACTAGACTACATGTCCTGACACATCAACACTCAACAGGTTTGCCCCATTGGATATTATAGGTGACTTGGACCCACATGGATATCACATGGGTGTGAGGTGGCATTGGCGGGGAATTTTAATCCCGAGCTCAGATTTGAGTGTAATTCCATTCGTTGGGAAGCTCTCGACGAGAAGAACTAGTTTATGAGCTCATTTTTGGATTTATAGGAGTGGATAAGAAAGGTGGTTTGAGAAAATAAATGAAAAATTTTGTACGCCTAACTAGCCAAATGACAGTTAGGGGGCTGGGTGTGTTACATAAATTCATATTTAATCACCCTACTAAGTTAAGGCCATTTTTTCTTTTGTAATTTTAAACTAAAAGTATTATGTCATAGTTAAACCATTTCACCATCATCCCATGGTACTCACTTTTAATTTTATTAGTGACGATGAGAAATAAAATAAGAAATTCCTAGCTTACAAAAAAATCAAGTGGATGCTCCCATGAATTCACCTTTCTCTCAGCTGTGACTTATTATAGAAGCATACAACTTTTATTAAAATTTTCTAAAGAGGATTGAGGCTTTGATTGGAATTCTATATATTCAAATCCTAAACCTCTATTCTAAAATATTCAACAATCATTTCCAAAAACCTACTAACCTTTAAGACTTGAAGCCAACAACCATATTCTAGTCAAGGCCACAAAAAGATAAAGAAAAATTATCATTCTTAATAATAGAATTCACTACTTTTAGAATAAGTATGCCATTCTAATGAACAACCATTCAAATTTTTTCATTCACATGATATTAATGTCAGTAGTCCAAATTTCACATGCATATTTGAAATACCCAAGGATTCAATATTTTCCATTTGCATTATGTTGGTGTCATTTAATTTATTTTGTATTTACCTTTTAGATCTACTTTGATCACCTATTTATTACAAAGATCCCTATGCATCACTAAAATTGCTTTAACTTCACTTTCAACAATGTTTCCTTTAAGCAATGACTTCTTTACTCAATAGACATTTAAGCTAGCAGTCTCAAGTTTTGAATATTTATTTGATTTATTATTCATTGAATACAAGTTCAGTTCTTTCAACTAGTTGTGATAGCCATACACATAAATAGCCCTATGTTTCTTAAATTTGCAACATACAACCATACATGGATTTCATAGAGAAACAACTTTCTTTATCATGTACTTATATCCATGTAGACTTCAACCGAACACCATGATGTCTCCCATCATCTATAAAACAATAGTGCTTGATTAGGTCACTCTTAAGGCTTATCAATAGTTTTAATTTCACATGCATCTCTCAAAACAATTTCTCCAATATCAATCCCAATACAATCATAAAACATCAATCCCAATACAATCATAAAACATCAATACAAGTGTCATGAATTTTGAATTGTATACACATTTAAGTAATCCAAAGTTCTACTTGTATAATAGTATAATTTCCTTTTTGTATCTAGAGTTATTTTTTAACAGAAGAATTGAATTCAACAAAAAAAAATAAACATTTAGTTACTAAGTTGGCAAGTTGTTGAAATACTACAAATACATATTTCATTCATGTTATCATATATACTGCTTATTTTCATTTCTAGACTATGTTGTGAATGAACTCTTGTCTATTTTAGGCATTTCAACTATCTCTTTGCTATGTTGTTAATGACCTCCTATCAATGTATTATGAAAAATTCATGGAAAAACAAGCTCATAGTTTACATGTTGTTGTACAAAGTATTGTTAAGTACAAAAGTCAATATTTCATTTGCAAATATTTCTATGGAAATCCAATGGAAATTATATTCTTGTTTATACTTTTCTTCCTTAATGAAAATGGTGATCATTATCATAGATAATAGGGATTTCTTTTACAATGGTTCATGAGTGTTATTGATATATATTTTTCAGAAATACAATCATGATGCCTTGAACTAAAGACAATGTGTTTTTTTCCATTCTCTCTTTGTTCTTTATCATTTTGTCACTTGTCTTGACTACTATTTAACACTATCTTTCATTTCACTTCTACACACCATAAAATCATGTTAATAAGTTATGAATTAATGTTGAAATATTAGGTTGGTTATCATTAATGTCAACCCTTGAAGAAATTCTAGTAGAAACTTTCGGTAGCCACGAAGGTATGGTCATGGAACCCATAGTTGATTGAGGAATAAATACATGAAGGTCAACATATTTTCATGTAAGATTATCATAGATGGATAGTACACCTCAAGTTGTTTCTGGTGATAAGTGGTACGTCACTTGGCTCTTTACGGTTGTGGATCTACGACTTTGTAAAGTTGAAGGACCCTCAAGAATATTCTAGAAACCCCTAGAAGATCAACAAGAAGTCAATTATTCTAGAAGCCCCTAGATTTTCATCAAGAAGTTTGTTAGTCAAAGTGGTTGCAAAAAGAAGTTAATTATGGGTAAAGTAGTTGTAACAAATAAATTTAGAGTTTAATAATTATGGGTAAAGTAGTTGCAACAAGAATGTGGGTTAGCCATAGAAGAAGGAAAAGGGGTAAAACGATTACAAGATTGCCCCTACAGGAAGGAAATGGGGAAGTATAAATAATATATCAAGAGACTCCCATTAGCACCTATTGCACACATTGAATATCTATCTTGTGAAAGGTTTTTGGTAGGATCTTTATTGACAAATATGAGGTAGCACAAATCTGAGGCAGCGAAGGAGAAGCAATGAAAATGTTTCGTGACTGGAGAAGAGAGTGAGGGTTTTGGTGAAAACCCCTAATTTAGATAATTCCCGTGGGTCAGACTACTAGTGTCCTATCAGGCACCCCAATGGGTTGCATAGGGATTGTCACGCGAGGCCCCGCTAGACAACAAGCTTCATCCCACGAGGCAAAGCCATATCTGAAGGATGAGGTTTGCATCAGGCTGCAAGAGTTGAGGAGAGTCTACATGCATGTGTGACAGGTTTTAGGTACAACAAAGTCATCTACAAAAGTAAAAGGTATGATTATATGCTTATTTGAGGTTGGATCTTGGTGAGTGCTTGAGGTATGGTCATGTGAGTTTGAGTATATTCTCTTGAGGTACTATTGGTTGTATGGTACATGTTATATGAGGAAGATCTGCAGAGGCACATTGTTGGTGCACTTGTTGTTTGTACCTGGCACACATTCTTGTGTATTTTGTTGAGGCATATCTTGTGTCATATGGTACATGTTTGAGGTATTTTGGTATAGATGTATCATTGAAGGTATTGGTACATGTTGAAGTTGCATAACAGTGTGGGTTTGATACACGGTTGATATGATAGTTCATTGTATGTTTTTTATGGATGTTGGTACATGTATGGCACATGTTTAGAGAGATATATTTGTGATGTTGAGTACATGGTTTGAGATATACACTTGTGATAGTGGGTATGATATCTATGTGATCAAATTTGATTGGTTGATGATTTTGAAGTGACAGGTTTTACTGTGACAAGTTTTACAGTGATAGGTATTATAGTGATAGGTCTTACAGTGATAGGATCTATAGTGACATGATTGATAGATTTTTTGGTAGTGGCAGTTTGTCTCCATTTATATTTCAGGGTGGCAGGATGGGTTAAGGAAAGGGGGTTGTAGCCTCCTTTCAGTTGGTGCTAGAAAACTAAGGGAGTTGTATCTTCCTTCAGGTTGGAGCCTGAGAAACTAGGGGGTTGTAGCCTCCTTCCAATTGTAGCTAGAAAACAAGGAAGTTGGTGCTTCCTATGAATGTATTTCTTCTGATATATAAGAAAATCATTCCATGTTTTTCTCTCGCATTGGGTTTCCATGTAAAATTCTGGTGTATTGTTTAAATTTATGATTACTTCATCAATAGAATTCAAAA
>JASDQU010204493.1:0-13117 GCA_032191745.1 Picea mariana
AGTGTGTCCTTGGAGGCACAATACCTAGGTTCTCAGTCCACACTATCACCTTGACTGGAACCTCTTCCTTCTAGGCTTACTCCTAGGGAAGCCAAGGGGGGTAGACCCTAGTTACTAGATGTGATTAAACGTTTAAGGTTCTAGGAGTTGTTTTTAATTTGTTAAAGGCTAAGGGGGAAAACTAGCCTAAGATGCTAAGGCAGTAAATGCAAAGTGCAAGTCTAACTATATGACAATCAACCCTTTCCCTAAGTCAACTATGACTAGTGCCTAAGGTTGGGCAAGGGGTCAACTAAGTTTTAGGGTGGTTCAATTACAAAAAGTTTACAAGTAAAATAGATTGCAACTACCCCACAAACCCAAAATTACAATTACTTACAAAAGAATTATAGGTGTTACAATGATTACACAATATACAAATAGACAAGATAGAAAAGATACTTAAAATGTGAAAGATAGAAGATATTCAATTCATAAACAATCACATAAGCCAAGCATGCCCCAATAACACTTACTCTATTGGACCGCTTTCACTGACAACCATAAAAAAAAGCACTCAATATTCAAGAAAGTGATGCCTCCCCAAGTGGGATACTCAACCCTTTCTTGAATCACATCACAAAGCAATGAAACGAAATATAACAGTATTTAATTCATATGCTCATAAGATATGAAACATTTAAGACATAAACCATGAAGTTGCAATTAAGATTAAAAGCATGAGATTATTACCAATGTGTGTTTTTATACATACATCTAAGTCCCCCAAACACACAAAGATGATATATGCAACTAAATGGTTAAGGAGTTTCTTAAAGATTAAGTTACTTTTATTTCCCTCCCCCTAAACTATGTTGGTGCTTTAAACTTCCTCCTCCCTTGGCCAAATGACTATTGGGTGCTCAAGATAGTAAGGCAATGAGGCCCACCCTAGCTTTCCAGGTTAGCCTTGATAGTAAGAGTACTTCCCGGAAAGGATCCCCTTAAGGATCACGGGATGGTCCCCCGCCACTTCCTTCCGTTGTTTTCCTCAAACCCGTTTTAGATGGTGGAGATGGCTGAAAAAAACTACCTAAGTTGTCTAAAATGTTATTATGACCCTCGGGTGGGTCTTTAGGTGTGTTGGATTGATTTTAGGAGTGTTTTAGGTGTCCAAAATTTTACTTCTTATCCCAAAACCGAATTGAAAATGTTGTTATGAGAGTGCTTGCAAGATGTAAAAGTGATAACCATAAACATACCAAAACATTAATGAAAATCTGCAAGAGATATATCATTCATTTATCATCATTCCATGAGTGAACTTGAAAGAGAAATGTGAAATTAAAAGCAAGGACAACTTGCTACTCATAACATAAAATTACTTGAAAATGTAAAGCTTATGAATGTGAATGCTTAGCCCATGAAGTTAAGACATTATAAATAAAAAAAACTCATAAAGTAAAGACATTCACCATAGCATCCCATCCATCATTTATATATTCAACTTAGCAAAAGGAAAAGGGCAAGAACAGCTTGCCAAATGATAAAGATAATGAAACTTTAAGATCTTAGATTACCCATCCACATATGTTAACCATTGAAATGATAGATGTGCTTGAAAAATAAAAACTTAACCCAACAATGAGTAAGATCTTAAACCATGACTAGATCACATGTACTTGAAATTGTAAATAGCATAGTGATTTATGAAAATGATGAGTTATGGCACTTAAGATAGATTTTAAACCACTAAACCATTTACCATATTGAGCATAAGCATATGAAGTAAAATTACTTGAAAGAAAGAAAACTTAGATGTGATGACTATCTAGAATATTTTAACCATTAAGCATATAGATCATCAAAATGTAAGTTTCCCTTAAGCCTCACGATTTTGGGGATTACTCTCCCAAGGTGTAGGCACATTAACTTATCAAAATAAAAACTTGGAAAAATGAAAACCACTTACAATGGCCAAGGTGGAGGCAAGCCTACCATTTTTGGCCAAAGAGGGTTGTAAGCAAATACACAATATTATTATTATGAAGGGCCACACTATCTTGTCTTGTGGACAAGAGGGGCCAACAAATAAATGAAAATAACTTGCAAGAAAAATAAACTAATCTATCCCAACGATATTGGGGGGTTGGCTAGGCCAATCACACTCCCAAGGTGTAGGCAATATATGTTAGCTTACAATGATACAAAAGAATCAATGAAATAGAAGGAAAAACATGAAAAATACAAGAGGAAAGGTAAGAAAAGTGTTACCCAACCAAAGAGGGTTCTTGGGGAAGTCCTGAGGATGGATTTGGGCAGCGTTTCCCCTTGTTTCTGGTAAGAACCTGCAAAAACTAGCAAGCAACAGCTTGCTGGAAATGCTGCAAAACACACACAATGTCAAGAAAATTTTCTGTTTTTACACAGAAAATTTTCACATGAAATCTCCAAGTGAAAGTAAATATTTTTGACCTATCTAAGAGGGTTAGAAAACTGAAATATAAATGGAATGTATGCATAAAATAAAAGATTAAGTAAGTTAGGAGTGTGAGAAGGGTTTAAGGGTAGGCTCGTTCTTGATGCTATCCCAATAATCCCTTTGAAGCAACCTGCAAAACTCAAAGCAATATGTGAAGCATGGAAATAGATAACAATATTGAATAGACTAACAATATGAAATACTTCAAACCCTTAGCTATCCAATAAGCATAAACTAGCAAGAATACTCTTTGCTAATCTACTCTAGTAAAATACTTTACCAAAGATCTACTCACAACTACACAAAAAACTTGAACAATGCAAAGTCACCTCATGTGCAAGAAAGCAACCAGAATACTCTTGGTGTTTCAATAATCCTCCAAAGCTTTATTAATCAATATGAGAGTGTTGGAGAAATACTTGCTCCAAGACTCTCAAGAGCAATGAGTGAGATGGCAAGATGGCAAGAGCAAGAGAGTGAGAGTGAGGTGAAATTTCAACATAATAACACTAGCTCAAAGAATGGTGAGGAAAAAGGGCGAGGAGGAGGCAAAGTGAAGGCACTTGGATGAATTCCAAGTGTCACATTCACATCAAATGAGCAAATCTCAATGAGTGGGGCGCCCCAGTTAGGGTTTTTGACTTGGATAGATGAGGTGTAAGGTTGTGGGATACCTAGGGATGAGTCAAGAGGCTAGGGAGGGCGCACTTGGCAAAAAAGAATGGCCCACAATCAATATTTGAAAGTTGGCAAAGGTTTGGGTGAAGGGGGGACATTTTTCCCCCATGGAGGCGTGAGGTAGAGTGAGGGGCGTGGGTTAGGGAGTAAATTAGAGTGTTGGGGGTTGGGTTTAAGTGATGTGAGGGTCTAGGAGGGGAACACCTCTCATAAGAGGGGCCCACAACAAGTATCAAGGGTCAATACTAAGGTTGTGAGTGAGGGGGGGCGCAAATCCCCCTAGGGCATGAGCTAAGGAGTGAGGGGGTAAGGTTAAAGGGGGTGTGTTAAGTTGTAAAGTTGTTAGGTTGGGTTGGGTAGGTTAGGAGGGTCTAACTTGCTCTTTGCCACCTTAACACTTACTCAATAACTCAAAAATTACAAAATTTTTGACATTCTGGCAATGTCACCTTAGCAATTAAAATTGCTGTTTTGACCGACTCTGACTCTGAGTGGACAAAGACATAGTAAAATTCGTCCGACTGAGCTGAAATTTGGTCAATGGGTGTAGGGGGTGCCGTTCCATTTCGTTTGAGCACAAATACCCCTATCAAAATCCCAAAGACCCAGTTTTTACAACATTTGCTCAAAAAAACATTTAATTAATTAAATAATTAAAATTTAATTAATTAAAAAAACCTATCTAGACTCGACGAAATTCCGCAAAACTTTCTACACTGTCTGACATGGTCATTTACATCATTCCTACACAATATCTACCAAAGGATGAGATCATTAGAACGCCGTTCACCACTTTGGAGGAATTATTGCATGTGTGAGGGAAAAACTCATGGGAAATCAACCGGGTTGAAAAGCCCAGTTGACAACCTGAGGATAAAAAACCCTTGGTGAAAAGAACTCTCCTAATGAAAACATCCCAAGGTACCTGACCTAACTATGATCCATGCAGACTTATTACATTATTAACCCACGCAGGGGTGCGGAAATTTCGTTTACAAAAATTTTGCTGGAGCATCCAATGCCCAGGTAGAACCAATACTGTCTTCAACATATGTGCATATAATGATGCATATCTCATGGCACATGAGTTGACCCCTAGCTGAATAGGCGGTCAACAGCCCCACACATGTTTTCAACTTTGGGAAACATGGTGTGACTAGGGTAGAGTCAAGGTGGGAACAATTTTTCATGCTTAGGTAGAATCCGCACCTTGGCTTCAACCAAGAAACATCCTAAGAGAATAAAATGCAATAAATGGGCTTGTAAAAATGTTGCTTTGAAAATGAAGGTGAAACACACCCTCTACAAAGGCACCCATAAATGATACACTACAACCCCTTGTATGTCATGAACACCATGCCCAAAATTCTTCCCCCCATCCATGACACCTCATCTGAATGACTTAGAAGGAGGTCCCCCTCGAGAAACATCCCTAAAATTGAGGTATGATTCACCCAATAGGTCATTTTGTCAACCCTCCCATACCTAAACTTGGCAAATTGCATAGGGTTTTTGAGCATTGATTTATTTTGATGAGGTGGTTTGGATGTACATGCTTAGATGGCTCTTTTATTGATTTGATTTACTCATCATGATGCATTTGACTTGAGATCCTTGGAGGGCATTTCCATTTGTCTTTGCTGGACCCAATTGATGGACAGTTTTGGAAGAACAAGCCTAGCTTGGGCTTCCATGGGGCTTGAAGCCCACAAGTTGGATGCCAAGGGCCCGCATGCCAGATGATGAAGACATTCATTTGGAGGCCTAGAAGACATCATGAAGAACCTCACCTAGCCCCTACCGCCTGAACTACTTGCCTAAGGAGGCCAAAACATCACCTTTGAGGGTTTGCTATCATATTAAGGCTAGGGTTTGGTGGTGATTGAGGACACTTGGCACATTTTGGAGGAAAAAACCCTTGGATTATGGAAGAAAGGCATGGATTTAAGACCATTGGCCTTTGGAGGCCTAACATTTCCTTCTCCAACTCAACGAGTTGACCAAAATTTCCAAACATTACCCAAGAAGGGGGTGACATCATACTTTTAGGGTTTCTCTTATGTGTAAAGTATGAATTAAATAATAATATTTTTGTAAAGGGGAAAGATAAGGGTTGTTGACCCGTTATCTTGTGTTTTACCCTAAGATTTTTGGATGAACTATCTTTTAGAAGATTTGTATAAGTAGAGATCATTTGTATCTCATTTGGATCATAACTCTCCAATTATGAGAAGACTAGTGGCTAAAATTTGCGCCCTACTTGGGAATTTTGGTATCTCTCTCTCATGCAAATGATTTTTGGTGTTATTTCTTGGTGATTGGATGAGGCTAAGTGGTGCACAGCTCTTGGATTCTTCTTTACTTGCTCTTGAATGGTAAATGCTTGGTGAACTAGGGTTTGATCTCTCTCTTTCTTGGAATTGGTAAGGAAAAAAATGCATTTGTTAGTTATTTATTGCTTGTTCTTGGTTATTGTTGGTTGAAACCCTAGGAGGAGTATGTTGCATACACCCTCAATTAAGCTTCATCTCATTTGCTAAGTTTACAAGTCATTCTTGGACAAGGGTTGCTAGGAGAAATACAAGAGTGTATACCCTCCTAGATTTACCATAGTTTGATTGGCATACCCTTGGGAGTAAGAGGATTTACACCCCTAGGGATCTTGTTGATCTAAATTGTGTTTTAAAGACTCCATTCACCCTATTATAAAGACACTAATATGATATTTTGCATTGGATAAATAAAATGTTTGCATTGGTAAACATGTTTTAGCGAGATATCAATCTTGTTTAAGTTGGATTCTTTTGAGGAAGCCTTGAGGTTGCTAAACCCTCTAGGGAGTCTTAGTTATCTCGGTCTTATTGGAGCTGTTATAAATTTTAATCTACAGCCATTAGGGCTGCAGAAACCCTAATACAAATCTTTTAATAATTCACAAACCAATCGTCAGAAGTTGTTAAAACTTTGCTCCTATCCTCTACTAGTATTAGTGCACTTTTTGGGTGGATTGTTGGCAAGACTTGGTGGTTGATTTATTTTCTGTAAAATTTTTTTTTATACAGACGTAAGGCTATAATTATATGTCAGCAATACTATTTTCTGATAGCCTTATCTTTTTGCTAAAGTTTCATGCATTAATACTTGAGTTAAACTAGTCATTGCTAACTTGTCTCTTGCATCTTTAACTATACTTTTAGCAACTTTATTTGCAGCTCTTATTATATTTTGTTGATGATATATATCATTGCTTATTTCTGCAATTAGGGACAGAAAGCTTAACTTTCTTGTACAACACATTATTGGGCTTGTATCTTTGTTTTCCTTGTGTCTCGGGCAGGTACAATCACTTCTTGGCAGGTCCTCTATATTATGGCACATCTTCTACCATCTATGAGACTCTCTTCAAGCCATTTTTACCTTCCATCATTGACCTATAGGGGGATACTTTATCATCTCTTCATATTCCATCTCATTTCCCCCAGGGTCACCAAGATTCCCCCTTAAGGTGATTACTTCATCTCTAAAGTGACGAAAATGCCTATCTAAGGTGACAGTGGGTAGGTGTTCTCTTAGTTGTTGCCATATTGTGGTTTGGGTCGAGATTTTCCCAACCTACAACCTTTGCGATAACATGGCCTTCACCCCAAATTCATATGCTATGTTAAAACATATTTTTACCCAAATTTACACACAAATTAAAGTTTTGCTTGTTGTAGCATACCCAAAGATGCTTGGTGTTGCAACCAATGCTATGATACCACTCAGTAGTGTCCTCACTACTAAACCCATAAATTGTTTATGATACCAATTATAAAAAAATTTAGTGCAACATACTTAAAGCACTCATGCATCTAACAACACTTTTAAAACATGAATGCAATTAATTTAACATTCCCACAACGAGATATGAATTGCTAAAAACTCAGAGTTTATGCACAACAAATAAAACCCATTTCTAAAAACAGAGAACAATGTCAAAACACTTATCTTTTATCAACATATGTGCAATCCGCTACATGGGACAAATGTTCCTCCCAATCGTATATTTGTTTCTCCAAATATCAGCAACAAATCACCTCCAAGCTGGGGCTACGAATCCACAAAAGAAGGTGTCTCTCATAGCCCAATACACTCCCACATCAAACTAGTTTTCATATAGCTATCCAAATTCACCAACTATCTTCACCTCAACCTACACAACCCAAGGAATGGGATCCCCCTTCACTTCACATAGTCCCTCAATCCTTCCTACTTCCCTCTATAGCTCTAGCATAGGTTGGCTTGGAATCTCTATTGCTGGGGACTCCAGAGATGCTAGCTGCCATAGGAAAACTAACAATAATAGCTCACTGCTCTAGTGAAAAATATCACATAGAAATTTCACTCTATAGGCCTAACAACCTGCTTCTTCTTGCATTTGCAACTCCCTATGGCCGCCTTAAATCTCTAGCACTCTCCTCTCCCTTTCTGCTCCAAAAATTACCTTAAAAAATTGCTCACTCTATCGATTCAAATTTCTCTTTTACCCATGTAATTTGACTCTCACACTCCTCAATGTTGATTGTACTGAGCTCCCACACTCTCATAACTATGGTATGTGACTTTTCACACCAACCCTCTTACATGTGTTTAATGATTGGGCTTTGGTACACTCAAAAGGAAACTAGAAGGTTCATACAAAATAATAATTTTTAGAAAAGTGGGTTGGGATTAATACCCATGAATAATTCCCCCCCTTGGAATGATCCAGGTGGAAATTGGTGGCACCAACCTATTCCACTGGCTCAAAGAACAATTTTCAATTTTGGCAGTTTTTCTACACTTTTTCGGGTCCTGAACTTCCAGGGCCATTTTGAGGCCTTAAACAATGTTTTTTGGGAATGATAGTGCCCAAACAAAATTGTAAGGTACGTTTGGGCTAAATGAAATGTATACTCCTCAGCTATACCTTTCCGACTAGGTATCAAGTTCCCAAAACGAAGATCATATGCAAAATTTATGCCCTCAGAAAGTTGACGTATCAACAACCCCCATCGAGGCCCACAAACCTTTTGGTGTTTCATCTCTCGGGGTTAGGGTTTTGGATGTTTAGGGTTTTCTCAATTATGATTTATGTTAAAAAGGCCTTTGGAGCCTCATTATAATCACCTCCTTCTAAATTATTATAACCAACACATCGCTTGTTAGAGATAATCTACCACCATTCTAGCTAGGTTGTGTGCTTTTGCATTTTACAGTTTTTTGTATTTTCAGATAGTCATTAATAAAATCCGAGTTTCACTGTATTAATGTTTTCCATGCCATATCTCTATTTATTTCGTTGTTATATATCTGTTATATTTCTGCCTTCATATCATTTTCAAAATAATTTGGATTAGTGGTACCAGAGCAGTCTGCTCCTTGTCGTTCGTAGTGCATGTCCTTGATGAGGTCGGGGAGTAGAGGGTTGGGTCTCAAGATTGTTTCTCTTGAAGACAACCACTCTCACACGCCCAAGAAACCTCCCATGGTGGATGAAAATAGGTATGATGGGGTAGTAGATCCTTTTAAACTGTTGTTCGAGGAAGCCCTCACGCGATAGAGGAACGAGATGATGGATAATTTCGCCCAGATGCTTCAGTGGATACCGACAACAACATAAGAACCTTCAACCAAAAATCACTTCCGAGGTGTGACGCCCTTCAAGGTACAAGTTAACTTTGATATTCCTTTATTTGAAGGCCAAATAGATGCCGATGCTTTGGAAAAATGGTTATGTTTGTTAGAGGGTTATTTCTTTGTCCAAAATTTTTCCAACAATAAAAAAATCACCTTCGGTCCTTAAGGCCCTTCCCCATGTTAGAGACTGGTGAGAGAATTACTGTGAGAAACATGCCGAGGAAGAGTCTACAATTTTTGGGCCAAGACCCACTTGGGAGGATTTTATTGATGCCATCAAAGAATAATATTACCCTTTTGGAAATTATGATGACCAATACACGAGATGGACCACACTACACCAAGAAAGGGGCCAAATGGTGTCAGAGTTCACAAATACTTTCCATACCTTGTGCACCAAGTTGGGTATCAAAGACTCCGAGCAACATCTGGTCCTAAAATACCATGGATCTCTACACAGGTACATCCAAACCAAAATGGGTTTTCTGGACATCTCGTCATTCAGAGATGCTTATCGGTATGTTCTCAAAATCGAGCAGAAATTTAAGCAATAGAACAAGCGATATTTTAGGTCTGCAAATCCACAATAGCCAATGTATGGTAAGGGTGGTCCTAAATCCCAAGCCAAAGGACAGAGCAAAGATGGCTAGCCCTAGGATAACTAGCCCAAGCCACCAACAAAGAAGGGTAGTGGGAAGTTGAAGAAGGACATTATAAAGTGGTGCAAGTTCCACAAAATCCCTTGGCACAATACTGATGAATGTCGATCCAAACAGTCATTTCTGGCTGAGACAAAATCCCCAGGGTCACATCCTGACTTAGAGTCTGATTTAGAACTGAAAAAAGGAAAGTAGATCATTGACACAGAGCCCAATGTCACCATTGCTACGACAAAAGTCCATCTAGAGGAATCGAAGGAGCCCAAAGAAGGGGAGCGAGTCTTCCACTCATAGATGTGGGTGAAGTGGACCCCACTCCATTTCATTGTTGACATCGATATCTAGAAGAACATGATCTTAGCAAAGGTTTTCAAGAGGTTGAAACTGAAAACAACATCGCATCCTCAACCATACACCATCGGTTGGCTCAGCCAGGGGCGAGACATCCCCGTCATCCAACAATGTCACCTGCACTATGACATCAAACCCTTCAAAGACAAGGTATTGTGTGATGTTTCCCCCCTTGAATGTTGTGATGTTTTTTTAGGACAACCATATATGTGGAAGTGTCATGTTGTTTATGAATCTAGGCCTCGTAGTGTCATTATTACTTTGGGAGATCAACTCTACAGAGTACTGGAGGTAGTCCCAAAGGCTGCGGTCTCTTTGATCTCCACGAAGCAGTGCAACAAGGTGGTCTCTCATACTGAGAGGTTTGTCCTCTTTATGGTTCAATCAGAGGGTGAATGAAAGGTCATTGCAACCATCGAAACCCTTGCATGGGGTCTCTCTAGGTAGTAGCAACAAGTGGACAAGATAGTAGAGGAATACAAAGACATATTCACCTTGCCTACTAGGCTGCCTATGCACTGTCATGTAAAACACTCAATTGATTTGAAACATAGTGCTCCTCTACCTAAAGAATATGTGTATAGGCATTATGTTATGGAGAATGAAGAAATCAAATGCCAGATCCAAGAGCTAATTATGAAGAGCCACATCAGACCAATCTCCTCACCTTGTGTGAGCTCAATTGCTATGGTATAGAAGAAGGACGGGACATGGTGACTTTGTATTAATTATAGAGCCTTGAAAAAAATCATAGTCAAGAACTAGTACCCAATTCCCCAGATTGATGATCTTCTCGATCAACTCAAGGGAGCCAAGTTTTTCAGTAATATTGATCTGAAGTTGGGCTACCACCAGGTGTTGATTGAGAAAACTGATGTGTGGAAGACGTGCTTCAATTCTAAAGAAGGTCTCTTTGAGTGGTTGGTCATGCCTTTCGGCTTTACTAATACCTCGACCACGTTCATGCATATGATGGATGATATATTATGACCATTCAAAAAATCCTTTGTGGTTCTATATTTGGATGACATCCTCATCTTCAACAAAACCTAGGAGGAACATTTGGAGCATATTCAATAGGTCTTGGGCACCTTGCGAAAGAACATGTTATCTGCCAATTTGGAGAAATGTTCCTTCGGTATGTAGAGAATCCAATATTTGCAATAATCATGGATGAGTAGGGTGTACATGTGGAACTAGCCAAGATCCAAGTCATCCACTATTGGATGACCTATAAGACAATGACCGAGCTCTGCAGCTTCTTGGGCCTCGCTAAATTCTACCACCGGTTTGTGTTGGGGTTGTCTCATATTGCTTGGGCCCTAAGCCAGGTGACCAAGGGTGGAGCGAAGGGAAAGTTGGTGTGGTTTGAGCCCCAATAGAAAGAATTCAAGGATTTGAAATCCTGCCTCTTCTCAACACCAGTCCTTATTTTGCCAAACTTGCAACAACCATTTGAGATTGAGACAGATGCTTCAGATTATTCCATCGGTGCATTCCTCACTCGGCATGGGAATTCGGTAGCCTATCAAAGCAAAGCTCTATTTGATACTATTCATAGATACCCCACCTACGATAAAGATATGTACTCCATTATGCAGGCATGTCGAAAGTGGAAGCATTACATTCCGGGGAAGGAAACAATCACCCACACTAATCACAAGCCTCTGCAATTCATGTAAAGACAAGAAAAGTTATAGAATGACCACAATCAGATGTGGTCCATGTATCTGAAACAATTCCACTTGAACATCAAGTATAAGAAGGGTAGCACCAACCATGTCACAGATTTCCTCAGTCGACCCCCGGTGGCAGCACTAACCACAATTCTCAACTCCTGTGGACATGATACATCCAGATGGCCATAATTATACAATAATGAGTCTAACTTTGATTTTTCTTGTTAGACATTTAGCGCAGGAAAAATAGTTCCAGACTTTCATCTCCAGGATGGATTGCTATGTGATCTGAGTCATCTATGTGTTCCTTCAAGCGAGCATGCAAAGCTAATCTAAGAAGCTCATTACAGCTCGACAATGAGACATTTTGGTGTAGAGAAAACAATGGAATTATTGCAAAAGAATTTTTATGGGATGAAGCTTCAACAAGATGTTTGCAAGTACATCAAATCCTGCACTACCTGCACCATTTCCAAGCCCGCCCTCAAGAAACAAGGGATATACACCCCTTTTCCTACTCCGGATAGGACTTGGGACTCCATTTCCATGGACTACATGTCCAGTCTGCCTTCAACCAAGCATGGGAATGACTATGTCTTCATGGTTGTTGATCGATTCTCTAAGCTGGAAGTTTTGACACCCTGCAAGAAGAGCATCACATTTGAGGCCACTTCCAAGCTCTTATTATACATGTTTGGGATAGTTTTGAGCTTCCACACACTATTATCTCCGATCGAGATAGTAGGTTCTTGATCACTTTTTGGTCCAGCCTATGGTCGATGATGGACATCAAGCTAACGAAGTCGACTGACTTCCACCCACATTTTGATGGAAAAAAAAGGTAGTGAACATCATGATTGTCCATATCTTGAGGATGTACAATTCCAAACATCCTTGCACATGGGATGAAAGCCTTCCTTATGCTCAACATAACTACAAAAAATCTCTACATAGCTCTATTGGACACAACCCTTTTTAGGTGTGCTTGGGGTTCCAACCATTGGCCCCCATTGATGTAGCTCTACCCATTGCAGTTGCACATAAAGAATCCTCCCATGCTTAGACCGAGGATGATCAGGAATCCAAATTTGTTGAGTGCATCTAGCACATCCAACAACAAGTTCATTATATTGTGTAGAAAGCCAATTCCAAGTACAAGCAATGCCACAATCAACATCAAGTACCACACAAGTTTTAGGTGGGAGATAAGGTGGGGTTTCAATTGCAGAAAGAGTGCCTCATAGGACCCCATCGGAAACTACGCTCACTCCAATACATGCTTTACACCATCACAGAGGAGGTGGGTGAGAATGCTTTTGAATTAGGTATTCCTCCCTTCCTTGTCTTGTACCCGATATTTAATGTTGAATTGCTTCGACCATATTTTCCACCTCTCCTGGACACTTCATACACGATTGAGTAGTTTCCCCCTAAAGAAGTCAATCTTGACTGCATCAAATAGGAGAAATTTGATCGGATCATGGACACCAATACAAAGGACACCTGCGAGCAAATCATCCAACTCTATCGGGTCGTCAAAGCATGGTAGTTTCTTCATCAGGACAAGTGGCTCACCAGGAGTCAGATTCAATAGAAGTTTCCCCATATGATGGACGAACTTGACACAATGG
>JASDQU010204495.1:8545-18829 GCA_032191745.1 Picea mariana
AAAAAAAAAAAAAAATTAACACAATTACAAATTTTTTTTTTATCAAAATATTTCATTCAAACTTATTATTAAACTTTTTTTTATTTTAACACAATTACAAAAAACATTTAATCAAAATATTCCATTCAAAGTCATTATTGAACTTTTACTTCAACACAATTACAAACTCTTTTTTAATCGAAATATTTAATTAAATTTCCAAACATGAATCTCTAAACTATATAACACATTCAATTCAATCTTCTAGCATTATCATAAAATTTTATCCTATTATATACCACTGTAATCTTTAAATTACATCCTATTATGTAGCTCACTTTTATCTATAAAAGATTAAACTTGTGAAAATTTATGAATCTTTCTCTCTCATACAATGTCGAATAAGAAAAAAATGAAAATTTATGTACCCACAACGCATTGAAAGATAGAGGAAATAAACTTTAAAGGATGAGTGAAAACATTTAAACTTATATATGAATTATCATTTTAATTATAAAAAAAAAAAAAAAATCATAAAAATTTAAAAACAATAAACAAATTAATTTTATAAAAATTTTAAAATTTAAAAATTTTAAAAAAAATTAATTAGAAAATAAATAAATGTTTTTTTCTTCCATTATAAAAAGTTAAGTGTTTTCAAGTGAATGTGGATTAGATGTGTTGTGTCTATGAATGTATAAAGAAGTTAGAGTATTTTTGTAAGTTGTAGTTAAGTGTTTTCAAGTGAATGTGGATTAGATATGTTGTGTATAAGGAATGTATAAAGAAGTTGAAGCAATTTTGTAAGTTGTGTATTTTAAGAAATATTAACATTGTGGTGTACAATAATAATATGATAATAAAATCAATAGGTCAATAGTAATAAGACAAGTTTTATATGGTATGTTAAACTTAATCAACATAAATTTAGATATTATTATAAACTACATTGTAATAATCTCCACTTTTATCTAAGTGCCTAAACTAAAATGACAAAATATATATAGAAGGAAACATGAATAGTATGAATGACTTGATACATAGTAAGTTTGGCATACTCAAGAAAGAATGTCAAGATTTGTAATAGTGATCTCCACCCCACAAAAACTAAAATGAAAAAAGACATATGGAAGGAAGCATGAATAGTATCGAAGAATTGACACAAATAAAGGTTGGCTTGCTAGAGAAACAATGCCAAGATTTGTCAACATTGATCATCATCGAGCATAAACTAATTGAAGGGCAATCCATTAGACTAATTTTGTTGGAAAAACCCTCTCAGATCTATCCCAATTAGTCAACAAACAGATGATGGCTATTGAATCTAGGGAAACAAGGATTACATGCATATCCTAAAGAATCTCAAAGTGGCAGAAAACAATTGAATCCCAAACAAATAATATCACAAATCTAGAGTTTCTTATTGTTGATCTCCAATCTACAAAACACAGTCCTCTGGCTATATAAACTCTTAAAGTTGACATCTCATCTAGCATAGGAAACCATAAAGAGCTTGCATCAAAGATCGACTTGATGCATATTGCAAGGTCCCACATTGTTAAAGGTAACTACAACTTGAAACAACCTATTGTAGATGTATTGATTCAAGCCTAATTTGAAGAAGAGAGAAAAAGGAAACTAAAGGTCTTCAATTTAAGGGTTAGAAGCCTAAAGAAGCAGGACAACCCACTTGAATTTGAAAAGAAATTTCTTCACAACACCTTAAAACAAAATTAAATTCGACGAGAGAGGGTGTGGTTTACCCATGACACCCCTCTCATTATGAGGTTTAAGAGCACTCAAGATAGGATCCAGATCTTACGATCCAGGAAAACTCTAGTGAATCTCTCTAAAATATTTATATGGATGATGACCTAACCAAAATCCATACAAGGTCCTAAAGAATAATATTATGAAGCACATACCCTCAGAAAGAAGAAATTAAAAAAAAAAAAAAATTATAAACTCGATAGGGGCATTCTTAAAGGGAAAAGAGGATGCATCCCTTGGAAAAAGCACATATCTAAAAATTATAGGGGATTCTTAGAAGGAAAAACAAAATCCATCTCTTGAAAAAATGCATATATATACTCAACCAACTTCGATTCACCACCAAATTCTTTTGGAGTATCTTTCTCCTTAAGAAATCGACGTGTGCAATAATTGACCCCGCTACTAAGTCTTGGTTTTCAATTATACCTTTAGCATATACAATGCTCCAAACTAGCCAAGCATTCAAGTCAACCCAAAACCTATACATTGTTGTGTCTTTATTTACTACTTAATTATACATACCATCCTTAAGCTTCAATCAAACAAAGTCGGGGATGTGGAAAATATCAATGCTAAATTTTTCAAACATCACCCTAAAGTCCTAACAATTCATATCATTGGCCTATTTAACTACATGGTGACACACGATTTTCCACCTTCTTTGAACTCCTTATCATCCACCCCATATACAAAAATGGAGACCAAAATTATCCTAGTAATTATCACACTAACATGGTTAGGCACACCTTGGTTAAGATATTTCCCATGGCCTTGGACATTCACATCTCCAAATGGGAAGAGACAAAAATGTTAAGGGACAAAGGACAAGCAATATCTAGGAGGAACTATCATACCAATAATCATGTCTTTACTTTGACTTACATCATCAAGGATGCTACAACAAACAAATGCAAAGTAAAATCTTGCTTTGTGTTCTTCCCTAAGGCATTTGACATAGTCCCTTAACACTTGTTAGTTGTTGAGATTAAGGGGTTGGATCTTCCACCCTTATTGGCATCACTTGTGATGACACTTAAAAAACCATTGTTGGAAAAGTACAAACAAACACTAGTGAGATGGAGGAGATCCAAGGCACTATAGGAGTTGAACAAGGTTGCTCACTCTCTCCTATACTTTTTGGACTCTACAATGATGAGCTAGTGGAAATCATATTAAATTCATTAGGTGCCTCAAATTTTGAAGGTTTACTCTTTTGAGTGTTCATTGCTACTCTCTTATTTGCAGATGACATGATTCTCATGTCCCACCCATTAAGGGCCTCCAAAGACAACTTGACATCTTGGCTTCCTATTGTAATATTCATTAGCTTCAAGCCAATCTAGAGAAAATGAAATGCATGGCCTATGTTCATTAGCTTCAAGTCAATTTAGAGAAAATGAAATTCATGGCCTTTAACATCCTTAAAAGAGAGGCAAGTAATGTCATTCTCACTTACAAAGGTGAGAGGGTTGAGATAGTCTTTTATATGTATATTTGGGGGTCTTCTTCTTCATACCGTGCTTTAGCATGACTCTTACAATGGAGGCTATACTAAGTAAGGGATATGTGATGCTCAACATTCTTGAAAAGAAATATTTTTAGCTTCAAATTTAGGACATCCGTACAAATACCCCACTCTTTTACTCATTTGATGACACCTACCCTCTTGTATGGGTGTGAGGTTTAGGAACCACACCTTCAAGGAGTAGACCGAAATGTGATAGGGAGAGTGCTTCCCATGATGTTTCCAAACATCTTCATGCCAAGAGATCAATGACTCATTATATCATTCTTGCATAATTTGGCACAACTCCATTCATTATTTCATTGATTTTTTATGTGGTGACAACAATGCACAATTTCAAAGGGATGAGCAACTCACAAAGTGGTCTTCTTAAATAACCATATCTTTCTCTCATTGAAATCCTTCATGGAGTAGATGTAACAAAAGATCGATTAATGTTGGTATGTGAGAGCCTCTTCGTTGCTTCACATCATTGACCTTGATATCGATAAACCACCCCCACATGTTTTTTTAATGGATCGACATGGCCTCATTAAGATGACCTAACAAGGGTATTCATGATGAGATGTATGACCCTATCTTCGTTCCACATTGTTCAAGCCTAGAGAGTCACTTTCTCCCAAACTTCAACACTAGTTAAATGTGTATCTCTAATGCAATGACGGGCTCATTTGGTTCATGTGGTACACCAAACTCCAATTAGCTTACAACTAAAGGCTCCTTCTCACCCAACTTAGAATCTACTCCCACCAACTTCGTATTGAGATAGATCAACGTGTTTCTCAGGAGCATCGTGTTTTCCAAATTTTCTCTTTAGATCAAGCAAGACTGGGGACCACTTCATATTTCAATGCTCTCCTACTATGAGATTAGAGAACATTTCCCCTGTCTCTTCAAAGATTCATTTGGTTCTCTCTAGACATTCATGGCTTATAAGGACCAAATATGCTTAGCCTTCTTCTTCCATGACTTGTTCATCCTTCATTGACGAGTTATTAGAGGTTGATTCCTCAAACTGATATGCATTAGGTTCATTACCTCATATTTCCAACCATGTGACACAAATAAGAAGAGGGCTCATGATCATCTTCCAAGCTCACATGATAGACATGCAAAGGGTCATAGAGTTAATGAGAGTGATGGCCTCACACCCATCACACATTCTTTGTGACCTTTAATGTTAGAGGTGATTCCCCAAAGCAACATATATCAACCAAGAAACCTCTTCCTTAAACTTCTTTATTGTTCAGCATCTCATTGAAATGACACTTCCCAATTATTTTCTTTTTTTCTCTTATTTCAAGTCTTTTTTTCCACATTATGTGCTTTTCATCTGTCTCTTATCACATTTACATATCATATTCCTTAAAGTCCCATAGACAATCCTTAAAGTCCCATAGACAACCTTTGATTTTAAGTGGACATCAACATCTAAATTGATAAAAACAAATGATATCCTGTGGAAATATCATATTCCTAAAAGTCCCATAGACTACTTTGACTTTCAGTGAACATCAACATCTAAATTGATAAAAACAAGTGATATCTTGTTTTACAAAATTGAAAGTGGCCTCTCAAATTCTTAATACGCATACTTTAAATTCTCTCTCCAACTAAAGATTTCCTTTGCAGATAATAATGGTTGGAAAAGAAGGAAAATCTCTCAGCTCTTTCAAAGCGAGGAGGTCGGGAAAAAGAATGGCCAAGAGGCCCCTGAAACCTATTTATCTGTGTATGACAATCACTTATTGAATTTGAAATGGATGAATGTTTGATTATCTTCCTAGTGGCTAAGTGAACCCTGATAAAATAAGCATATGTTTTACAAGTCTTCATGAGTTAAACATTCCCCTGTGAGGTGTATTTATTCATATCTTTTGAATCAAGTAAAAATCAGATCAACCTATTATTTTCAAAATTCATAATGATTTAAACAACATAAATTATCCATTTCATCTAGATTTATATGACCCTTCAAATTCATAATGATTTAAACAACACAAATTCTCCATTTCATCTAGATTTATATGACCCGATCTAGATTTATATAACCCATATAGATTTATATGACTCGATTCCAATAAAAAAATCCAAAATGTAAAATGTTTAAACCACACATTTTTTCACTTAACTACTTACATGTCACTGAACTACATATCAAACATACTACTTTCATTGAACTACATTTCCAGACATACTACTTTCTAGTAAATCCTTAGCCTACCTTGATATAAACAAAAATTATTACACAACTTCTTTTATTCAATACAAACACAGCATGTTGACATGGACTGTCAACATACCTTATTCATCAGCATTGCTCTTTTGTAAACATAGGTCTCCTTTTTATCTCTTTCAATCTGTGATTAAGAGAGATCTGCAAAGAGGGAAGCTCTTCTGTTGAACATCGAGCTCTTATGTTGAACATCCAGCCATTTCGCCAAACAAACTTCAAGGTAAACGTGACATCAATTAGTTAGCAGCAGGACCTTCTCATTCATCTCAAACTCACTTAAGCAAATAGCACAGACATCGTCGTTGCTTTTAAGCTCATCTCCCAGATCCTCTTGTATCACACCAAACATTTCCATCCGAAGCACTCGGCGTTGATCCTTGTCAACCATAAGAGCAGGGCTTGACATTGTTTCACGATCTGCCCACACAACTTCAGCAAATTCCCCAAAAAAACCCAAAACCCGGTCGATCGAATGCTTTACATATCCCATTAAAAAGGCAGCATGCAGTAAAAGCTTAGGCACTCTGATATGATACAAAGGATTTGCCATGATCACAAATACACACCAAACTTAGAGACACATATATTGGTTTATGGTTCACAAGACTACCTATTGCCTCAAATCAAATGATTATGGCGAGCTTGAAGTTCTTTGGTATTCTTTGGTACATGCCTAGAACTTTACAGTTCATCTACCTGTCAAATGAAAATTCGGTATTGTCCTTTCATTTAATGTTTTATGAAAATTTAACGTGGCATGGTTCTACTTCAAGGAATGCATCACTGGCAGACTTTCCTTTTATTATACTAGAATGGTTCTACTCTTGAGTTCACTACTGACAAGGCTGATGAAGATGGTGGGAAGAATGAGAGGATGAAGGATGGTCCTTGCATTTAATGTTTTATGAAAAATTATTGTGGCATGGTTCTAATTCAAGGAATGCATCACTGGCAGACTTTACTTTTATTATATTGGAATGGTTCTACTTCAAGGGAGTGCACTACTAACAAGGTTGATGAAGATGGTGGGAAGAATGAGAGGATGAACAATGGAGAATGTGGAGAATATGGTAGAGGTTTTCGATGAAAAAGGTGAAATTAAAGTGATTGTGATTATAGCAGAAAATTAAAAGCATTGGTCCACCCACTTCTATGGTAGTTATACAGTTAATTAACATCTCCATTATTACACTCATGAATTGAGCTTTTAACGGGTTTATGTTGGTGTTCTGGGCATTCAGTCACCATGTCTAGATGCATTATAGTATGGAGTTACTCCTATTAATCACTACATCTATAAAAATTTATGTGTGATTACCTAAATCATTGATATCAAATCAATTACATTCTACATAACTATATCAATTTTGGTATTTCAAATCAAGTGATTGACTCACTACATAATGCTTAATATTTCTAAAAATAATATGGTCAATCGATCGTAACAATGTAAACCGATCATAACAATGTAACTCTAATTACACCTTCCCTATAATACAATCACAGACAAGAATAGGTTACAAGCACAGGCAAGAGGACGGTGTACGCTGCCACGAATTGACAATAGTTGTACATGAATGGTAGAGTCTAGTCGTCCCTTAATTAATCATAATACGGTACAAATACAGAAAAGAGGAGGGTGTATGCTAACATGAATTGACAATAACTATACATGAATGCTAGAGTCTGATCGTCTTTTAATTAATCATAATACAGTACAAGCACAAACAAGAGGAGGGTGTACACTAACATGAATTGACAATAACTGTACATGAATGCCAGAGTCTGATGGTCTTTTACGATCGTTCGTCCTTTTATATTTGGGAGATAGCTGCATGAATTCATCACAACTCTCACAAACCTTCAAGCTGAAACTTGTGCATTTATAAATTATATTGTTTCACTCTGGACAAGCGGAAAAAGAATGGTGGAAAGCATCTTTCTACTACTAGCAAAACTATATTGCAATTGATGAGCTTCAACGGACCATGGAGGAGGTATTTTCATTGGTATTTTGTTGTACTTCTGTTTTAAGTTTTAAATCTTAGAGTTAACATATTACTTAATTCATCATGTTATTTACAGTTATTATTGAGCAAATGTAAAAAAGTTGTGGAAATGAAAATCAATGAAATTATGTTAAATCAAAGTTGTTAATGCATATGTATTTAATGAGTGATTAATTGCCTAACATCCTAGATGGGTGTTACAAAAAAAGAGTGGAGGCTCATAGTTAAAAGACTTTTTTTGGCTTTTCAAGCAATATTGTATATAGACCCAAGAAATAATTCAAGAACTTATACTTTGTTAATGAATGTTGAGAAGCCCTAAGGGCCAGTTTTCTTAAGAAGGAACACTTGTTTGTGAAGTTATCTTTCTATGAATTATTTAGAGTAGAGATGTATGTTATTCACATGGACTGTAAAAATGTTTGTTTTCCTATGGATTAATCTTGTGCACTCTATGTTATTCTGCAGTTTTGAGTATTCTCGCGTATATCTTTAAGTCGTGAGATTGTTGAGTTGTTAACATATGCATTGATATAATTTAAACTGTTGTGGTTATATACATTTGCATGCACTTGTTTTTGGTTCTGCTCTTCTAATTTCAACTACCTGTGTGGAAGTTTATGCAGAATTTGGTTTCATTTACAACTCATCTGTTACTTTGGTATGCTCCTAGATAGGATATATTAGAGTAGATTAGCAATAGATTAGTTTGTTTTCAATACATAATCTTCATCTACATCTTTGCATTGCATATTCACTCATCATCCACCCTCATTGGTAAACCAGACCGTAACCAACCAAAACCCCAAAAAACAACAATGATAATCGAGCCAGAATCCAGATGGGTCTCCTAATCCAAACTTTAATCTAGTTGGAACCGTGTACTGGGGAGTACCCCTTGCTGTTGTCTGGTGTGAATTCAGACCAATCAACACAACTTCTTTTGGTTATCCTAATTTTCTAGTAATACGTCCCACCGAAAATAACTAATATAGATGTTAACTCAACAATTCAATAATGTAATTGTTACTTAGTGATAGAATATTGTAATGTGTTACCAACTCCCTTGGTGATATAAGGTTTTCTATATTATGGAACAGTAGGAAAGGAAAAACCAACCACTTTTCCTAATCCAAACACTACATATAATGCAATTATTGTTGTTTAATTCTCTATCAACCTCCTTTAATTTCTTAGGATGGATAGAAATAAGAAGGGAAAAAAACCTCCTTTAATTTATGAGGATGGATAGAAATAAGAAGGGAAAAAGGGGCACTATTAAGCTTGCCACATCTTCAACCTATTTTTTTTTTAACTTATTTTTTTTTAAAGAAAGCTACTTTAGAATAAGGCAAAAAGTTAAAAATTGAATAGAATAAGGCAAAAAGTTAAAAATTGAATAGAATAAGGCAAAAAGTTAAAAATTGAAAAGATAAATACACTTATAATTTTTTTTTAGACTAGAGACAATTTATTTTTTACTTTAAAAAGCATATTCTAACAAAAGAAAAATTGTGATCAACTTTTGGTTTGTAATCTATAAAATATAACATAGTAATGACGATGATTATTGTTCCCTACTAACAACAAGGTCTATGTATACATGGTGGAAATGAAATACGAAGATCATTATATTTTTTTAAGGGAGATTATTATAAAAATAATTAAGTTATAAATTAAGGTTTATGTATACATGGTGGGAATGAAATACCAAGATAATTATATTTTTTTTAGGGGAGATGATTATAAAAATAATTAAGTTATAAATTAAATGAAGTTATGCATTATGTTATTAAGAGTAGGACAAGTTAAAAAAATGGTGATCATCTTCAACCTTATTTATATTTCAATTTTACAAATTAAAGAATTTTTATTCCAATAACCAATCACACTATAAAATTTGTAACATTAATTTTGATTTTGATGTTAACCATATTGATTTTATTTTAAAAATTATGTTGTAAATTAATAACACTCTTGTAACATGTATTTTCAAGTAAATCACTAACATTCTTGCAACCAGCGTCTTCAAGCTTCCTCCGGGTCCTGTGGCAGTACCCATATTCGGTAAGTGGTTGCAGGTGGGAGATGATCTGAATCATACGAATCTGTCTGAGATGGCAAACACACAGAAATCTAGTGGTTGTTTCATCCCCCGAGTTGGCCAAAGAAGTACTTGATCATTGGAGACGAATGAGGAGGATCGTGACGCTCCCGTTTTTCACTGCAGTCCAGAGGAGATCGAAGACGTTGTGAGAGATCTGAGGGCCAACCCCTGGACAAAGACGAGATTAACGAGGAGCAACTGCAGGTAATCGGTCCGGTCCTTGTAACATCATTAATGTTTGTGCGTACATATACAGCGATCGAGACAACAGTTTGGTCCATGGAATTGGTGAACAATCCGAGCATCCAGAGAAAGCTTCAGGAAGAGCTGGTGTTTTGAACTTCTTTTCTTTAAAATTTAGTTGTTGATATAGCCAAGCTCAAGTCTCAAACCTAGCCTATGTAGGCTATCTTATTATCTTCACTTGGATTTAGCTTCTCTTGTCATGCTTAGCTTCGTGCATGTTCTTACTGAATTGCTTGTTTGTGTGTTGCCTTATCTAGCTGTGCTTTTCCGGCTTGTTCCCGTTTAGCTTGATAAAGTGCTACCTTCAATCCACTTACAAAACGCCTTTGAATTGAGCTATTAAACCTCCTGCTGGGTAACATAACTCATAGGATATCTTTCCTATCTCGTGCTCAATCCATGAGGTCCA
>JASDQU010204496.1:0-17934 GCA_032191745.1 Picea mariana
TCCTATCATTTGTGTTGCCTCCATAGTTGTTGTCAGTGTATCCAACAAGTCTGAAATCTTCTGAAGTAGAATACATAATTCCAAAGTCTTTTGTTCCATTCATGTATCTCAAAATTATTTTACCCTCCTTCTAATGGGATTCTTTTGAAGTTTCCATGAACCTTATCAAGCCTTATTGTTGTCAAATACATAAGGTTTCCTACCAACCTTTTAAACAGAGTGGAATGCACTTTAGATCCTTCATCTTACATGCTTAACTTCAATCCTGATATGACAGGTGTTGGGGTTGCTTTGTAGTTTATAATGTTTAATATTTTCAAGATTTCATGTGAATATTTAGATTGTGAAATAAATAGACCAACTTTGGATTGGTGAACTTCGATGCCCAGAAAAAATATCTTTCAGAAGTCCCAAATCAGTCATTTCAATTTCATCCTTCATGACGGGCTTAATTTTTTCTATGCCAAAGTCACCTGTAAAAATCAAATCATTTACATATAAGAAAACAATCAACATATTACCTCGTTGATTGGTTTTGATGTACAGTGTTGGCTCACAGTCATTTCTTTGAAATCCATTCTGAGTGAGGTAGGAGTTATTACATGTAAGACCTAGTTAGGCTTGCAGTTTTTAAATTTCACCGGTATGGGCGCATAAGGGTGTAAGACCTAGTTAAGCTTGAGTACACCAGTTTTTAAATGTCACGAGTAAAATAAGCTTGAGTACGCCAGTTTTTAAGGGTGTAAGACCTAGTTAAGCTTCAGTATGCCAGTTTTTAAATGTCAGGGGTAAAATAACATGCCCGCTAGACAAGGAAAATCTCTATATATGCCCGAAACAATCGCCCTACAACTTCATCAACTTCAGTTAAATTAAATGCGTAGCTTGCACGCTGGTGAATTACGAGTCAGGGAACTCACGGAAATAATGCCTGCGAATAAATTGGTAGACTGCGACTTTACGTTAAAAGTCTCCATCCCTTACAATTTTCACACTTAGAGACTTCTACCCATAACTTTATATTAAAACTTTGAATAATGATGTCTTCTCACTATTACAATAATGATTAATTAAGAAGGGAGGGGATGGAAGACTTTCATATTAATTAGTCTTTTATTTAAAAATCTGCAGTGAATGTGAGATTTAATCATACAAAAATATTCTTCCTCATATCTACAAATTAGAAATCAGATTTAACACTTCCTCATGTCTACAAATTAAAACCAGATTTAACACAGATAATCTCAAGACATCTACAAATTAATACAAAGTAACACAGATTACTCACCTTCTTCCCACGTATATGATAGGTTGCAAAAATAAGCAGCAAGATGTTAGCGGCTATGGGCATTCATGAGCCACGCAGTAAGTGGCTGGGCTAGTTACGCCGAAAGGCGTACACCTATTGACAATGGGCAGATTTAATACGGGTTTAGTGTTTAATAAGTTTTCTATGGACAGGATTAAATATCGCTGGAATATTCTTAGTAGTCACACAAAATAAATGGCTGTGATTTCAATCATTAACTTCCTAGCTATTATAAAGACATCCGTTTATGTGTTTACTTTTTTACATTTACCTAGTCATATTTAAAAATTACTTTGATAGCTAACTGATTGCCACATAAGTGATTAACAGAAATTAAAATATTAACACAAGATAAATGAAGCTCAACCATTTATTTGTTAATCAATAATAAAATTTGATTCGTTTATTCTTATCAGCCTTTCCGCGTTCACCAGCAGCGATTTAGCTGCTGTGCTAGTGATACAGTAACTGATACAGTTTCAACTTTATATACCATTCTGGATAAGCAAATTTTCTAAAATTATGAGATTATAATAACACCAATCAAATTTTCCGTAGATTATAATAACACTAAAATTGACTCAACACCATTTTCCAGAATATCTAGAAGGCTCTAAAACCATATTCCAGAATGGTCTCGAGAGTGCTATGTGATGAGAAGCAGAATTAATGTTCAAAAAATAAAATTGAAGAATTTTTATTAAAATTTGTTAAAAAAAATAATATTTAAAAATTTCATTCTAAAAATTCATCCCCAAATCCCAAAACCTGATAAGGGGTTCCCAAAGGCCACCAGCTCCATTATCCTCATGGTCCTTAGCGTTTGCGCTTCCAGACGGAGATCTCGGAACCGAAACAGGATCTGGAATCGGACTCAGTGTCTTGAAGGAGTCAGTATCTGGAATCGGAGTCTCGAAGGAGTCAGTATCCGGAATCGGAGTCAGAGTCTCGAAGGAGTCAGTATCTGGAATCGGAGTCAGTGTCTCGAAGTAGTCAGTGTCTCAAAGATTGACATGAGAAAGACGCAGTGCCTTTGCATGTCTCCGGGGAAGCGCTGATATTACAAGCCGCAGGGAGAGATACAGCGAGGGTTAGATCGATGGGAAACCCCAATAAATCTCTGCTCCAGAAGAGCAGGCAAAGGCAGGCGGGCTCGTGAGCAAGAACTTTAGCGAGCGCCAAACAACAGTCTTTGGAAGACTAAGGATGGGGTTTGTGCAGTCGGGAGAGAAATCGGCTCCGTTGACGCCGGTTCCCGCTGCTACCAGGAATACCACCACACCCATTAATGCAATTAGCAATCTGCAATCTCCCATGGTTGTGCTGCAATCACTGCTTTTGCTTGAATGTAATTTACTGTAAACCTTCACTCAACTTTCACTACAAATTATGCTTTCTTCACGCTCTTTAACTACAATTTATAGATTTAAAACCTTCATGCAACTTTAAAATATTAATTATATTAAATTAAAGTTAACTCGCAATCTCTACTACTGCGTGAATGGTAAACCTTCACTCCACTTTCACTACAAATTATTATTTAAAGCTTTGACTAAAAAGAAAAGTAGATAAAGTTGTGTTGCAATCTCTACTATTACTTGAATGTAATTCATTGTAAATTTTTACTGGACTTTCACTACAAATTATTGCTTTTTTCATGCAATTTTGACTAAAATTTATAGATTCATTGTAAATTTTCACTGGACTTTCAATACAAATTATTGCTTTCTTCATGCAACTTTGACTCAAATTTATAGATTTAAAGCTTCATGCAACTTTCACTAAAATTAGATTTTTTTAACAATTTAAATTATTTTTTTAATTTTCTTTTTTAACTTTTAAATTTTAAATCCTATATGTATATAAAATTACTATTTTAATTTACAAAATTGGAAATTTTTTCTTATTATAATTTTTTCATAAATATAAAATAACAAACTTTGAATTTTTAATAAACCACACTGTTATATATTTAACTACTTTAATAAAATATATATTTACTTAAAATTAGATGAAAAATAAAATATTTACTACTTAAATAAAAAAAATTAGATGAAAAATAAAATATTTACTGCTTAAATAAAAAAAAATTCCTAAATTTCAAATAACGGATAAAATAAGTATTAGTATTTATGTAACTATTTTAATAAAATAAGTATTTATATTTATGTAAAATTAGATGAAAAATGAAATATTTACTATTTTAATAATACTTTTTTTCTAAATTTAAAATAAGACATTTTCAATTTTTAATAATGGATAATATTACACATTTAACCACTTCAATGAAATGTTTACTATTTCATTGATATTTTGAAATTAAATAAAAAGACAAAATATGTTTAAAAGGCAAACCATTTGTACATAAATAACTTTATTACTAGCCATAAATTCACTTTATAAAATACTAATTATATTAAATTAAAGTTAATTTTCTCATATTATATTTAGAAAAGTAGAAAAAGCTTTTAAGATTAATAAATACTAGTTTGAATTTAAGAAATAAAATCAATTTACAACAAATAGTATTAGAGATTTTGATTGCATATTATATAATATTTCTGAACTTAGAAAGAATTTATCTTTTAACTGTTTTTATAGTTTTTTTTTTCTTATCCCATACCCAAAAATCTACTTATTTACAATTGTTTTCAATTTTATTTTTTAAACTTTTAAATTCTATATGTATATAAAATTTCTATTTTTATTTATAAAATCAGAATCTTTTCCTAGAAATTTGAAATAACAACCTTTGATTTTCTAATAAACCAAATATTACATATTTAATTATTTTATTGAATAAAAATTTATGTAAAATTAGATGAAAAATAAAATATTCACTATTTTAATCATACTTATTTTTTCCTAAATTTGAAATAACACATATTTAATTACTTTAAAAAAATAAGCATTTAACATCAAAAAAAAAATATTTACTATTTTAACCCAAAAAAATCTAAATTTGAAATAATACATTTTCAATTTTTAATAATGAATAACATTACACATTTAACCACTTCAATAAATTAAGCATTTATGTAAATTAGATGAGCAATGAAATGTTAATTAATATTTTGAAATTCAATAAAAACACAAAAAATATTTAAAAAAACAAACCATTCTACATAAATAGTGTTATTACTAGCCATAAGTTTGAGTTTCTAAAATATTAATTAAATTAAATTAAAGTTAATTCTCTCTTATTGTTTTTAGAAAAGTAGATGAAGAACTAAATTTTTGTAAGATTCACAAATACTAGTTTGAATTTGAAAAATAAAATCAATTAGTATTAGAGATTTTGAATGCATATTATATAATATTTCTTAACTTATAGAAAATTTGTGTTTTAACTATTTTTTATAAGATTTTCTTCTTTTACAGTAACAACTATGATTTGTATTAGATAAAAAGAGAAATATTTTTTGGCTCAATTGGACAACCCTATAATACAAAAAACTAAGTCAATGGTGAAATGTGGGAGATTTTCCTAGAGATTTTGCCAAATCCTAAAAGTTATTTTTGGGCAAAAATTCTTTTATAATTTGACCAAAGAAATAATTAGTGTTGTGTGCACCAAATGTGAGTAGGAACCATGTTGCTACATTAGACTGTAGTTGATTAAGGTTATGAATAGATGAGATGTCTCCATATACGGTTGCCTCCCACCTATGAGAGTTGATTGGTGTAGTGGCTCTAATGAATAATGCGTCGTCTCCAAGAAGAAACACTATGACAATTGGACTATCTACCATAGAATTTATAGGGTTTAGTGTTGCAAGCTTGTGTAATTGGGATGTCATGGACACTAGAATTTGTGGTGTCTATGTCATGGACCCTCTCAACTGTGAATTCTATTTTGGGATTTAGTTCCTGTTAGGGACCTAAATAATATATTATGATGTAATAAAGGTCAATATTAATAAGGCCTAGAAATACGGAAGAATAAGTCGAATGTAAGAAAACCTAATAGAAGCTTCCGATTCTAGAAGGATCTTCCTCTAGATGGTTCTTTTGATAGAGATATTTAGTATAAATAGGAGTCGAGGGTATGAAAACTGTTGTCTTGGATATTATTGTAATAGAGATATGCTCTGCTGGAGGTTGCCCCCTCGAAGAGGCAAGTGAACATTGCTCTCAGTAATCTAAGTGCTCTTTCTGATTTTATTCTAGTATCATTTTGGCATTATTGTGGTGTTGTTCTGGTTATATTGTTTCTCATCTACCATTTCTAGATTTTTATTTCTGTTCTGCATACTTTTTATATCTGGAATATTACAAGTCGTATCAGACCAGTTTCCTCGGCAGAAAATTGTGGCTTAATTTTGTTTCAAGGTAGAGACATATTCTGACGTCTTTAATCTATAGAGATATGTCGTTACATGCATAAACCCGCGGTCAGGGATTCATACACGTAGGAAATACAAGTGGTATTTAAGCGCACATCTGTTGGCCACCCTTGTAACCACTGTTGGTACCCCTTCAAGTGGTAGCGCATCAGACAACACCTGTATACGGATCGGCCTAGATTTCCTAAAGCCCTCTTTAGATAAACCAAGCAGCTGTCGGACTGCTATAGTGCCACCAAGAACAACACTCGGGAATATACTCTCTAGTACCTAGGTAGTCGGGTAGTATGGCTAAGCGCACGATCTAGACTCCTTAGTTGGTGCCCTGAGATATTGGGACGAGTACTATTGTTGGACCCCGCACGTATATCAAAGAGTTGTAGCACAGGGAAAACCCGTGTCTGTAGAACCCTTGAATTCCTAACCCTTGGGGACGGAAACAAAAAAAACAAAACAAACAAGATCTATTGCCACACAATTGGGCCTCCTATATTCGAGTTTCCAAATCACTACACATTTATTCATGATTAATAATTTGGGCATTTCATCACTACAGTATTCTTCAGACTAGAGTATAACTCCGCAAGTGTAAAAAAAGAAGTGTGGATTTTTTTGCACCATTATTTGAGACCTATTCCATTGGATTTATCTCTTCTCCCTTATCACATTCATACCTATCATTTTTTAGCACAAGTTTTGACCCCACCCGCCCCTTTTCAGTTCCCTCGTCATCATGGCCCATACCCGTAGCCAAGACTTGGAAGATCGCTTCAATACCTTGCAATCTAATTTCGCAGAGACCCAACAAGAAGTGATACAACTTAGTGCCAATATTTCCACCATCAATAAAAACATGCATTCCTCCATAGCCACCTCAATCGAGGAACCCAAAGAAGACCTCAAACAAGACATTACTACCCATCTTGGATATGTCGCTTCCATGATCTGCACCAAGCTGCACATCCCTACAGATCACCCTTTATCTGACCCACCTTTGCATATCGAAGTTGAAACTTCCTCTCATTCCTATAATTTTCATCCCCATCACTTTCAGCGTGACCTACACCTTCCATGTGTGGATGTGAACAAATTTGATGGCTCGGATCCGACTGGTTGAGTAACTCAAATGGAACATTATTTCTCTTTGTACGACATTACAGATCACTTGGCCAAACTCTGGTATGGTGTTCTAGATCAAGAACGTTGGAAAAGGTGGCAATGGAGAAAAACTGCCTGTCAAGGGTATGTTGCTTGGACACACTTTGTGGCAGAGATTTATGAACGCTTTGACACTGACACCAACCATTTAGGCCATTTGACAAAGTTGAAACAATCTTTCACATTGGAAGACTTTATAACTTCTTTTGAGTGACTGGCTTTTCGTACAGAGGGCATGTCTGATGCTTTTTTCCGAGAATGTTTTATTAGTGGCCTCAAGGATGAGATTCATGCCCATGTCCTCATGGCTCAACCTCAGAGTTGGGTGGAGGCTATTAAACGAGCTAAGGAAGCACAACAGGTTGTCTCTTCTCGAAAACGGAAACCCTCCTTTATTCCTCACACTAAACCAGTAAATCCCACTCCTCCTTCTACTCCACTAAATATCCAAAAATTGACCAGGGTCAAAATGGTTGAACGCCAACTCAAAGGACTTTGTTATAATTGTGACGACAAATATTTTTCGAGACAGAAGTGTATGGAAAAAAATCCTTTTATGGCCATCTAGGAGGATGTTTCAGAAGAGGATGTTCAAGCTCCCCTTATGTCTAAGTCACCTGAACCCATTGACATAACCCCTCCCTCAAACCCTCCCAAAGTAGAACCGGTCATTTCCCTAAATTCTCTCACTGACTTCTCTACTCCCCAAACCCTCAAACTAATTGGCTACATCAAGCATAGGAAGTTCATCATTCTTATTGATAGTGGAAGCACCCATAATTTTATTCATCGTCACATTTCCCAAGAAACTAATTGTTATATCCGTGCAGTCAATAATTTCCAAATTGTGATTTCCAATGGCAGGTCCATGAAATGTGGAGGGCGTTGTGAAAATGTGTGTCTCCAAATTGGTGACTACCACATGAAATCTCATATGTTTTCTATCGACATGGGTGGTTGTGACATTGTGTTGGGTGCAGACTAGCTAAGGAATTTGGGTCCCACTCTCATAGATTTTAAGGAATTAACCATGCAATTCGACCAAGAGGGCCACCAATATAAGTTCCAAGGAATCAATGCAGGTTCCCCTGAGATCATTAGTTCCCATCGCATGGAAAATCTACTCAGAAAAGGTCATTCAGGCACTATTTCCCAACTCCATGCCATACAAGCAATGGAGACACCCTCTGTGTCACAGGACCTCCAATCCATCCTCTCTAAACATCAAGTGGTTTTTTTCCACTCCCCAGGGACTCCCTCCTTCCCGTGGTGTTCATGATCATTCCATTCCCCTTTTCCCAAAAAAATGAAATTGAGAAAATGGTTCAAGAACTGCTTAACGCAAGTGTTATCCGCCCTAGTACGAGCCCCTAATATTCTCCAATGGTCATGGTAATGAAGAAAGAAGGTTCTTTACGCATGTGTCCTAACTTTTGTGCCCTCAACAAACTCACCATTAAAGACAAATTTCCCACTCCTGTCATTGATGGCCTCTTGGATGAATTGAGTGGTGACCAGTTATTTACTAAACTTGATCTTCGTTACGGATACCACCAGATCTATATGAAAGAGGCAGACATTCCTAATGCTTCCTTTAGAAATAATGAGGGCCACTATGAGTTTTTGCTCATGCCCTTTGGTTTATGTAATTCTCCCTCCACTTTCCAAAGCCTCATGAATCATGTCTTCCATCCTTTTCTTCGTCATTTTGTCTTAGTTTTATTTGATGATATCCTCATCTATAGAAAAACCTGGACAAACCATCTTGCTCATGTGGATCGAGTTCTCCATGTACTCTCTCAGCACCAACTTTTCCTGAAACAATCTAAATGTGTTTTTGGTGCCACAGAAGTCGAGTACTTGGGTCATCTTGTTGGCAAGGACGGCGTCAGAGTGGATCCTAAAAATATTGAAGATATGCAATATTTGCCTTACAGAAAGACTCTCAAAACGTTGCTTGGATTTCTAGGCTTAACAGGTTATTATCGCAAGTTTGTTAAGAATTATGGAAAGATTGTGGCCCCTCTCACTGCACTCCTCAAAAATAATTCTTTCACCTGGACTCCAACAGCTTCTCAGGCTTTTCAAACCTTGAAGATGGACATGTGCACCACTCCAGTTCTAGCCCTTCCTAATTTTACAAAGACCTTTGTCTTGGAATGTGATGCTTCAGGGAAAGGAATTGGCATTGTCCTTATGCAAGAGGGTCATCCTTTGGCCTTTACCAACAAACAACTATCTGAATGAAATTTGGGAAAATCGATCTATGAAAATGAAATGTTGGCTATTCCGCATGAATTTGATCTTTTGCGCCCTTATCTATTGGGGAAACGCTTCCAAATTAAGACAGATCATCAAAGCCTGAAGTATTTTCTGGAACAACACATTTCCTCCCCAGAGAAACAAAAATGGGTGACTAAGCTCTTTGAATATGATCATGAGATCATTTACAAGAAAGGAAAAGACAATGTGGCCGCGGATGCAATTTTCCGAAAATATTAAGATGAAAGGTCCCTTTTTTCTCTCTCCTTCATTGTACCGAATTGGCTCCAAGTCGTTCTCCAGGAATGGCTACACAATCCCAAAATTTTGCATCTGATACAACATTTGCAGTACAATTTTTGAGTTTCCCCGAGGTACTCTTGGCTCCATGATGAGCTTCGATACAAAGGACATTTGTATTTAAGTAAACAGACAAAACTTAAATCCACAGTTCTTTTTGAGCTTCATGCTACACCCACAATCGGGAACTCTAGGTTTACCAAAACCTATGATAGGGTCAAACGTTCTTTTTTCTGGGATGGTATGAAACAATACATTCGTAATTTTGTGGTTGAATGTGATGTGTTTCAATGCAACAACATAGAAACAGTCAAATCTCCTGGCACACTACAACCCCTTCTGATTCTACCTATTATTTGGCAGGACATCTCTATGGATTCTATTGTAGGCTTACCTAAATCAAGCAATAAATCAGTCATCATGGTGGTATTTGATTTCCTTTCCAAATATGCTCATTTTTGTGCTCTTCAACACCCATTTACAACATCCACTATGGCTCAACTTTTCATGGATCAGGTCTTCAAGCTTCATGGCATGCCGCATTCTATTGTTTATGATCGCGACCCAACTTTCACCAAAAATTTTTTGCAAGAATTGTTCAAGCTACAAGGCACCCAATTGCATCTCAGCACAACTTATCATCCCCAGACTGATGGCCAAACTGAAGTTGTCAACAAGTGTTTGGAAACATATTTGAGGTGTTTTGCATCGGAAAAGAAAAATCAGTGGGCTTAATGGTTACCACTAGTTGAAAGGTGATACAACACTTCATACCATATAGCTACTTGCATGACTCCTTTTGAAGCGGTATCTGGAAAAAATCCACCTTCAGTTCTCTCATATTTACCAGGTGTCTCAAAGGTCCAGGCGGTTGACCAAATGCTTACAATTCGAGAGGCTATTCTCCATACCCTCAAAGAGAATTTGGTCATGGCCCAGAATCGCATGAAAAAAAAAAAGATCAAGGTCGCTTTGAACATCAACTTGTAGAAGGGGATCATGTGTTTCTTCGACTGCAACCTTACAAGAAAAATTTCCTCAAGGCTGACCATTGCCAGAAACTGGCGCCCAAATTTTATGTTCCTTATACCATTGTCAAGCATGTGGGATAGGTGGCCTATCAGTTATATTTGTCCAGTCATTCTAAACTACATCCTGTTTTTCATGTTTCCTGCTTAAAGAAGGTGATTGGAAATAAGTGCCAAACTCAATCAAACCTTCCCGAGTTGGACGAAGAAGGCTCCATTTGGCTACATCTAGAAGCAGTTTTGGACCAACGTGAGCGTCGCCTACGTTAGTGAACCATCAAGGAAGTGTTAGTCCAATGGAAAGATACAACCCCAACAGATTCCACTTGGGAACCATATACCATTCTACAACAATTTCCACACCTCAAGCCTTGAGGACAAGGTTGTTTTTAAGGGGGAGGACATGTTAGGAACCTAATCCCTCACATAGGTAGAATAATATATTCTAATGTAATAAAGGTCAATATTAATAAGGCCTAGAAATAAGGAAGAATAAGTCCAATGTAAGAAGACCTAATAGAAGCCCCCTCTTCTAGAAGGATATTCCTCTAGATGATTCTTTTGATATACATATTTAGTATAAATAGGAGTCGAGGGTATGAGAACTGTTGTCTTGGATATTATTGTAATAGAGCTCTTCTCTGTTGGAGGTTGTCCCCTCGAAGAGGCAAGTGAACATTGCTCTCAATAATCTAAGTGCTCTTTCTGGTGTTATTATGGTATCATTTTTGCATTATTGTGGTGTCATTTTGGTTATATTGTTGCTCAACTGCCATTTCTAGTTTTTTATTTATGTTCTGCATATTTTTTATATATGGAATATTACTGTTCCACAAAAGGAGGCAGAAATTTAGCATTCTAAACTCATAAAGGGAAACACTTAGTACTATCAATATTCCACAGGGCTATTTTATTTACAACAAATCAAGTAACGAAGAAAATATGTGTCACTTGTTTTGAATATTTAGAGGATTCACCACCTTCTTTGCATATTCTATGTTTCTCTAGGTTTATGTATTCATCTTTAATTAATCAAGAATTTTTTTATTAAGTGGCTATGAACTATTAGATGATTTTGTCTTAGTTATAAATATTAATATGTGTCACTTGTTTTGAATATTCTAAGTGGGTGTTTCTCTCTGAATYCTTTGGAATGGGTACAACATATGTTACTTCCTATTAGTAATAAAGAATTCCATGCTTTGAAGGAAAGGTTATCTAAGCTTTGTAGTTGCTACTAAACTATGGGATTTAGGTGAAGAGAAACCTAACTAACAATAGTAACTTCAGGAAACAAGGATTTCTAGAGAGATGAAGGTCACAAAAACCTTAGAAAAGTGATGGATTTGACTTATTAGACTAGGGAATGAATATAATATAATAATAGTTCTTTTAACATTCTCGAAAATGGTCTAGAAAATTGAGCCAAATTTACAAAAAGTGAGTACAACCATTGTATTTATCGTATATTCATTATGTTGGTGACATATGTTGTTCTTGTAGAAAGCACAAGCACGGTTGAGATCACCAAGCATGGTTTATATCAACAAGTTGTCTCAATTGGCGAGGATGTTTGATAGGAAGGATCTAAGAGGAGCAAAACCAAATATTGGGCATGGAAATACACGAAAACACAAAAGATGGTAAGCTTTGCTTATCACAAAACAAGTATGTGGAGAAGATACTAAAGAAATTTGGTATGAATAATGTGAAACCAGTAAATATCTCTTTGGTTTTCCATTGGTTTTCCATTGTAAGCTTTCTTGAGGTTTATGTCCTAAGCAATGAGAAGAAAAGGGTTATATGTCTCATGTATGGTATGTTACTAGGAAGGTTGTATATATTTTAACCTTGTACAATATTTACYGMAAACAAATTTTCAGTAAAAKAACAKAAAAGATACAATGACAAATACAAGCATTACACAGATATTTTTYCCCTCRAAACCCAAACCGRAAAAACCAAYATATTTTATATTCATTCATTGKGATACATTGTTTACAATAMAATATACATATATSAKCCAACGRHATCMAAARCCCTAACCCAATGACCTRGATTAGTCAACAACCCTAATTCCTTAAMMGAAAATAGAAAAYCATYGACAAAAACCATGTGCYRAAATTCCRCMCAACAATGGACATGAAAATTGAGGCAACACGAAAAAYGAAGMAAAAATGAAACATGTTTCTCGASGGRAAAAAGTAAAWAAATTCTYAGGRGMGYTKCCCATGCACCCCCCCTTAAAHTCCCCTGTGAGCCTVGCACAAYGTATATAACACTGCTACTCATGCAAAGAATAYAACACATACMCAACAAGTTGATGTTTGYGATGACACATGGAAAAACCAAGTAAAGAGAATGGAAATGGGTGCTTGGGTATTTGATAAGCACCAGTATCACATACGGTGGTTGAGTGGTTGCAGCGATTTAGTTTGTGGTTATGTTGATTCTATGGAGGTGGAGTGGTCCATCCTCGTGCAAACTATGAAAACATGTTCATGTAACAACTGTTGTTAGAGAAGCTAAGGTGGTGTTTGGTCTCTCTTGGCTGCAGTAAGGTGATGGAAATGTATTAGTAAATTTTTGTCAAGGTGGACATTGTTGGGTTGTAACAACACATACCTATCAGTTACATTTGTAGTTGGTTCTTCGAGCACTTGACCTTCCATATTCCTGAAAATAACATGCCCACTGGCATGACTAGATAAGGAAAATCTTTATATATGTCATCTTTGCTACTTTTCGATGCTTGTTTCTCCTGCTCCTTATCTTTATTTTACATTTTCCGACTAGGTGTGTCTATGGAAATCACAAAACAACAATCAACTTCAATTAAATTAAAATGCCTAACTTGCATGACAGTGAATTATGATGCAGGGAACTCACACAAATAATGCCTCTCAATATCGATAGACCACGAATTAAGTTTAAAAGTCCCCATCCCTTACAATTTTCACACGTAGAGACTTCTATCCATAAATTTATATTAAAACTTTGAATGATGACCTCTTCTCATTGTTACAATAATGATTAATCATACATGCGAAGAAACTTGGGACTCTAATGGCCTACAGTAACCGATACAGTTTCTATACCATTCTTGGTATTCAAATTTTCTCCCAATTATAATAACGCCAAAATCCACTCAACACTATTTTCTAGAATATCGAGATGCATAAACTAAGTATAGTGATCACCTTCGCAAAAGTTCTTTGAAAACGAAAAGAAAAGTTGTGTGAATATATTGTGATTCTTTCTATCCATGGAATCATATATAGACTATGTAATTAGACTCTGAAATGGAAGACAAATTTAAAGAAGATCAACTAATTAGTCACATATACCAACTAAATATTTAGTAGACGAGACGTGGAGCTTAAGACGTATTTGTCCAAATTCCAAAACAATATCTTTCAAAAAAAATTCTATCGGTCCATTGAATTAAGGGCATTTGAATTATTATAATATGAATAAACGTCGAGGCTAAATAACTTTTGAATCTCATTCTCTGGATTATTACAAGCAAATTTATGGAATTTCCTACTTGTTGGACCTGTTAGTCCATAAAGTTTCACTTGAATGTGAGAGGGAAAGCTAGGGCATCATCAAGTTATTGCAATGGTTTTATGGATAAAGATTTAAATTGGTTTTTTAACTAATCTGAAGATTGGGCTCAATGATAATGTTCAATTCACAAAGGAAAAAGAACATCCATATCTCACTCATTTAGTAAATGGTAGTCAATTCAATAATCAAATGGAAAAGGAATATGAAAGATAAATAAGTATGTAAGCTTTCAATTTGTCCACTCACGTATGAAACTCTTAAACCCAAATATCATTCAAGATAAAAGAGACATGTACTTGAAAACAAATATGATTATGAACAAATAAACAGGAGAATTTCCACTGACTTACTCACAAACAGAAAACAATCAAATGCTTAGAACAAGATTAACATGCATTAAAGTAAGAAAATTACAGAAATATAGACAAGAATAGAAATATGACCATCGAAAACCCTTTTCCATATAGTATCAAGATGAAATAGTTCTTTGCTTTACAATGTCTTCTCAAAACTGGTTAATGGTTCCCAACAAATCAACCCTTTTTTATGTCTATCAGATCTCCTTTTAAACATTACAATCAGTTTGTGGAGATCCTATTTTCAAGATCGAATTTAATGAAGGATATTATTTTCTAGCTAATATTTATGAAATATATCATTTTATATAGACAATTCAAACCTCTTAACCTTAACCTTTAGAGAATAACTCAAAAAACAGACCAGTTCCTAATATAATGAGATATTCAAATCTCATAGAATAAAAAGTGGATCTTGAGCTAAGTTGATTCTCCGAGATGGCCTGAACAATAGGGCTCATGCTTATGATGAACAAACTCTTTACTTATTCAAAATACCCTGTCAATGTATGGCTCATAACAACCATTTTTCAAAACCTTACCGTAGGTATTTTGGAATCATCAAAAAGGTCAAAATTGTAGGATGTTTGGGGTGTGAATCCTTCACTGTATGATAAAAAAATAACCAATGGTCTTAATTTGTTTCAATTTATTCTTCAAAACCACATTGTGCCAATAAATCTCATATTTTCCTCTCTTACCTCTTTGAAAGAATCTTGTTGATCCTTTTTCTCCTTTTTTACTTTCTGCAAATTTTCCTGTTGCTTAACAATCCACAGTTCTAACATGCATTTGTCATGCTTCAACAACCCGATTGTAGATTTTAATTCTTTTACCCTGTCATTTTCATCTCTTATTTCCATTCTGAATTCTGAATGATCTTCAACTGGAGCAGGTCGATTCAAGTCAATGGAGACCCTAGGTTTTTCGACTTTGAACTCATGCTTATAATCCTTATAAGGTGAACTACCATCAATCTCTTATGCTTTAGCATTATATGACATCATAATCCCAGGAGAATCTTCCAGCTCTGTCTCTAGGAAACAATCAAAGTCTGATTTGATCTTAGCCTCAAATGGATTATCTTCAAGATCTATTGAAAAATCCTTTTTCAGAGATGATTTGGGTAAGGCTTTAGACTTTATACTTAGCTTTTTTGAAGCTTTATTCACATGCTTCATGGGGTGATCTGCTACCTGTTTTTCTTTCCCATCCTTTTGTTATTCTTCTGTAGTATCATGTTCATCTTTAGGCTCTAATTTGACCTTTTTCCCTTTGTATAAAGAGGTCATCGATGATTGTCCCTTTTCCTCCCCTGCACTTTCTGTTGTGTCATCATCAATGGAAATTACATTTTCCACTTTAAGAGAAGGATTGAAAAGGGATTTTGAATTTAGTCTAAATTTATTTGTTTCCCTAGTATTAGACCTACTAGGATAATTTACCATTGATTTACCTTTATCACCTACAACTGGTTCCTTTTGTTTCTGTATTGAATGCATGAGCTTCTACTTTCTTGATTCTTTGATCTGGATTCATTTGTTGTCTTCAGGATCATCCTTTGGAACAAGCAACTTCTCGTGGGTGTGACTTGTTGAGATTTGGGTACCTTGGAAAGTGGTACCCTTGTGTTTATGAGCTTCTAAACACATCTGGGAAGTACTTTTTACCTTGTAATATGTACTTTATGTCTAATTTCACTTTGACTTAGGAGATTTAAGTCAAAAGTGAAATTTGGTCATTTTAGCCTAAAATGGCAATTAATTCACTTTGTGGGTGAATTAAGGGACATAAAGTGAAACTATGGAAACTTAAGTAAAGTGGGTTTTGAGTTGATATTTACTTGAGATGATCTCAACCATTGACATGGGATGAGATGAGATGATCTCGTCCACCCATCTTTTAGGTTTCTTCATGCATTCTTAAGGAGGGCACATAGGGCAAAGGAAAAGCTAATTGTTCACTTGTTCACCTTGAGAGTTTGGTGAGGAGTAGAGAGGTGAGAATTCAGAGGAGAGCTCAGAAATCTAGGGTGCACTTGAGGAAGAGGGTGCATGTCTACCTGGTAGCAGATTGTGTGGAGATTTATTGTTTTTGATTTGTGGGTTGTGGAGAGGGAAAGAAAAGGGCAGTTCGAATGCAAGGGTTCTTCAATCAACAAAGAGACAGATCAAGGGCGCAAGGGTCTTCAGGAATAGTCAAGGAAGGAGGGGGCGCACTCTTATAGGGGTGCACATCCCAAGGAACCATTTCAGAGCTTGTGTTGAGCTTGTGGAGTATCAGGTTCCTCTGTATTTATCTTCCTTTTTGTATTACATACTTTAAGCACACTATATATATACATTCATCTCAAACTGGTTTTCCCCAGGAGGGTTTTATCCAGGGTCATGTTGACCAAAAATACATGTATTCATTTCATGCATGTTAGAGTTTAGAACAACATTTATTTCAGCACTAATAGATCTCTAGGTGTGTTATATAGCTTATGGTATGCATGTACTAACCTTTGGTGACAAAACTACATGTTAGAGCACCCATTTGGCCTATGTAACCTTAACAAATCAGTGAAGAAGTTACTGAACTGTTTGTTGTCCTAAAAAAATAGAAAACCATTGTTAGACAGTTGAAACTTAGAGCCAAATTGAGGTCAAAGACAAACCTAGTTGGCATCTTGATAGGACCTAGAAAATCTTCATGGTATCAGAGCTTGATGAGGAGGAGCGACAGAGCACCATGGAGTCTTGAGCCTCACTTGGCTACGGAGACGAGAAGATCAGGTTCAGGATCCACTTTAGGTGGAAGTTAGTTGGCGAGAGGCCAAGTTAAGGATCTTGGTGAGATGCCAAGATCCAGGTGCTCTTGGCGAGATACCAAGAAGGGGAGACAATTGGTGAGATGCCTCTTCTTCTTCACCTCTAAAGTTCCATGTTTTTTAGTGATGTAAAAGCATGCTTCTCGTTGAAAGTTAGAATTAGCCCCAATATCGCCTCAAGCTCTCATATTTGTCAAATTTTCTCATTTTAATTAATTTTATGATTAGTTTTAGTTTAATGCTTTTTTTTATAATATTTATATTTCATAATGATTTTATTTTAATTAACTTTATAATATTTCTAATTTTAATATTTTCAATATTTGAATTTTAATATTTAAATAAACTTAAAAAATTTCACTTTAATTATAAAATAAAGTACGTAAATTTTCAGTTAGTCATAGTTATAGTGCATAAACTTTCTAAATATATTGTCATGGAAGTTTTGAAACTTCTTACGTAGGGTCTATAAGCACGGGGAACCAATAAATATGGTTGAGACCTCCTTTTTACATATTTCCTTCCATTTACATCGCACTTGTCAATGTGTCTACACCTCTGGAGGCATAATATCTCAAATTTTAACTTTTCTACAATATTTATATTTTTAATCATAATTTTACAATAAAAAATTTGAAAGCAAAACTAAGAATAATAACCAAATTCAAGTTTTTAGAAACTTCTACCATTAGAAACTTAGGATAAAACACTCAAGACACATTGTGATGGATTCACCATATTCAAGATGTTAACTAAGAGAGCTTCTTTAATGCTTAATTTTAGGTCATAAAAA
>JASDQU010204497.1:6457-21129 GCA_032191745.1 Picea mariana
CACAATCACGAAAGCGTCTCACAGAAGGTTAGTAATTTCTCATTTTTTGTTTTGTTATAATGTTTTTGGAAGATGATAAATTAAAGGTTAGTAAACCATCTTATTGCTTTGTAATAAGATTGAAAAATTAAATATTAGTATTTAGCTTTTGTTTGTTTTGTTTTATATTTTCTTTAATAATGATAAATTAAAGAAAAATTGTTGAGTAGAGAATTTGTTATTATTCTTAGATTAATTTTTGTTTTTCCCTTTTTTTTTTAGGTGAAAGAGGCATTGCTTCAATAAAAAACGATATGTTTATTTGGTGGAAATGGTTCTGAAGAAGGGATATCCATGAAAGAGTTTACATGTTTTCTAAGAAATGTATTAATAGAGTTCATTGATAGCATTTACATCATTTATATTACTGGATTTGACTTCAAAGAGACAAAGAGATCAACGCTCACAGATACCACTTATGTTTGGGATAGTCCATTAAAAAACCCTGACATGCCACAAGCTAAGATGGACGGGATCCCTTTGCTGAATCTATCGGAGCACGATGCTATAAGATTTTGGACACGCCTTACTTCTTTGAAAAAAAAGATGTATGAAAGAGATGACAATGACAGAATGAAGAGACTCTTAGATTGTATTGATTATAACATTCCGTGGATGATATTAACAGATAAAGATGGGGAAATAGTTACAAAAAATGGGAAAGATATTGTTTCCTTGTACAAAAGGAGCATGGAAGAGAAAGCGAAGAGATTGATGCAAATTTTGATTAAGGGTTCTCAAAAGGACAAACAACAAGCATTTTTTGAGTTAGAACAATTGTTATATTAATAAATGATGATGTATTTAATACCATGTAAGTGAGTCTAATGATTAAGAACACATGTTTCCTGATAAGAAGGTGGAAAGCTTCATATAAGCTTGAAAACATTCATAAATCAATGAACTTTTAACTTTGGGATAAGAAAAAATACACTCTTCTCAGTATCATTCATTGTACAAATATAATTTATTTAATAAAAATGAATGGATAAAAAGAAAAAAAATTGTTTTTAGAGGTTTTTAAGAGGTTTTTAGAAAGTAAAAAATATTTAATATAAAAGCTTATCATTAATCTCATTGCATAATTATTTAATTTGATTGCTTGATTGAATAATTCTTCCCATTACAATATACTTTATGAATAATTCTGTTATGAATTGTATATAAATATCTTAAGAAATGTATGTAATCATGCATTACATAGTATATATATGTTTTTAATTAATGACATAATGGTGTCAGAGCAATTTAAATAGAATTTTTGATATTTGGTATCAGAGCAAGAGAGTTTCAAGTAACATTGTTCAACGGGTGGTTGTGTATGTTACAATATGGTATCAGAGCATTAATAGAACGTGTTAAGTAGTAGCATGGTCCAACCAAGGTGGTCGAGTATGTTACTCGCAGTGGTCACACCAAGCCTGTGTGTACTTCTTGAAAAGTCAATGTGAAATAATGGAAAGACTAGACAGAAAGGGACATCGGGGCAGAGATATGAAATATGAAGAAAGTGTAGAGAAATTCTTGGTGTTCAATTATGAATTTAATAGGAAAAAAAGGATGTGTTGATTGGTCGTTATAGCAAAGAAAGTCTTTTAAATTTTTTATTTTTGTTTTTTTTCTAGAAATATTTTGTTTAAAATCTAATGAAAAATTATTGAATTTGTAAATTTATAAATATTATTTTTTTATATTTTCACATTATGTTAATCCTCTTTTAAAAATCTTATATTTTAACTCTTTTCTCATAATATTTTACCCAAAATTTAATGAGAAATTGTTCCCAGAATATTTTACCCAGAATTTAATGAGAAATTGTTGAATGTAATTTACAAATATTAAATTCTTACTTCCCCACTGCGTACTCCAGAAATTGTTGAGTGTGCGAATTTACAAATATTAAATTCTTACGTCCCCACTCCGTACTCCACTTGAGAAATCGGACAAAAAACAGCACACCAATGACTTTCTTCAAATACGTCTCTAGCTAACGACAACATAACTCCATGTGAAAAGTGGCCCTCAGTGGTCATAGCATCTATATAATCAATCGTCAAAGGAGAAAATTTAGCTATTCTTTTTCCATAATGGATCGGCTATATCACTTGTTATGAAAATCTACTGTGTTTTTTCTATCTAAATCTACTGTGTTTTTCTATCTAGGTAAATTTAGTGTGTTTTTTTAATCTAGGTAAATTTATTGTTTAAATGTTTTATGTTTTTGATTTTTTTTTAAATTTGATAACATAAATTTAGATAAAATTACAATTTTTTATTATTTAAATTATATTTTTAAATATATAAATAAATTTAATTTATATTAAAATTATATAGACTTGACCACTCAAATCTATATTTATAGATCCTTCAAGTTAAATTAAAAAAAATAAACCTAACTAATATCAGAAACATAGAAAGGTTATACCTTTCCTATTCGGTGGGTCGGGGACTGTAGTAAGTTCTGCTGACCTAGAATTCCCGGGTCGCAGGTGGAAGGATCTCTCACCCGCTCGATGGATGTACGGCTACGCCTTCCAATCAATCAATCCATCTATCCCTAGCTCTAACTAGTGAACCAATAGCTCTAACTAGCGGCTTCTGCAAGAAAAATAACCAAAAAAATAGCTCAGATTACTGAGTAAATGAACGTTTACGTATCTCAGGTTAAATTACTGGTCAATCAGTGCATACGATCCACATCTCTGGAGAGTTATGACCGTCATTTGCGGAAGGCCCCACTGATGAAGTGTCGTAGGATATGGACCGATAATGAAAAATCGATCCATGCCTCTGTAGAATTCATGAGGAAGTCAATGTGAAATAATTAAAAAAGACTGAGAGAAAGAGACGATCCATGCCTCTGTAGAATTCATGAGGAAGTCAATGTGAAATAATTAAAAAAGATTGAGAGAAAGAGACGATCCATGCCTCTGTAGAATTCATGAGGAAGTCGATGTGAAATAATTAAAAAAGACTCAGAGAAAGAGACGATCCATGCCTCTGTAGAATTCATGAGGAAGCCAATGTGAGATAATTAAAAAAGATTGAGAGAAAGAGAAATCGGGGCAGGGATATGAAGAAAGTGTGGAGAAATTCAATAAAAGGAGAAAGGGAAAGAAAAAGATATGTGCTGGTGAGGCAGGGATATGAAGAAAGTGAGGAGAAATTTAATAAAAGTAAAAGGAGAAAGGGAAAGAGAAAGTAAATTTCGGGTGGAATTGTGCATCCAAATTTCAAAACGGGTGGAATTGTGCATCAATTATTTAGAAGAATGGCTAGATTCCTGTGTCCTCATTTGACTTAGGGATGGATTATATAGCTATCTTAATTGTGACAACTCATTGCCACTTTCCACATGCAACTGAGTTGCTTATAGGCTATGGATATGAATTTATTATGAATGTAATCACAGAGTGTATATTACGATGAGGGTAGATATAATGACAGGAAAATGGACTAAAAACAGGGAAATTGAACAAAATTTGTTGGATAAAGTAGTGGCTATTTTAAACTAGCGTAAAAAAAGGTTAATAAAAAAGTTTCGACAATACCTTGATGAGAGAATGAGATTTTATCAAAGAGCAAACAAATAAATTCGACCACTTTAGCTTTATCTATGGAATCTTGCAAACAACTAGATTGAACGTGTCTATATATAGCTCTTGATTATCGTTTGCTTCGATGGGAAAAAGTAGTTCTCATAAATTTTCTTATTACGATGAGTTGCAGCGAGTGAATTCATAGAACTGTTAGTTTCCAAATCTCAGTTTTTCGACTCTCATCGTTCTTTGTTTTTCCTTCTCTCATTCTCAGCCAGCCTAACCTTGTTCTAACAACAATGACAAAGAAGAGGAGCTGCTGCTGCTGCTCCTGTTTTTCTTGCTTTTCGGGGAGAAACACCCCTTCTCCCTCTGCCACTGCAAATGCTTCTTCCGCAGATGTTGATACAGAAACCGTAGTAACACAGCATGACCCCCAAACCCCTCCATCAACGTCAATGTCTGATGCCCAAGTCAAGAGTATTGAGCCGTCTTCTTCTTCTTCTGCAGATCAAGACGACTCCTCTTCTGCTGTTGTTGTAAAGTAGGATGAGGTGGTGCCTCCTCCGTTCCATCACCTCCTCCATGCGGTGGCTCCTCCTCTTCCACCGTTCCAAAAACTGTTACCTCCCCCTCTTCTTCCTACGTTCCAACGGAGGTCATGGCTACAGATTGTTAGAATTAATGATTAATTTAGGGATTGGTTTGAGTTGGTTGAAGATTTGTAGGAGTTGTTGAGATATTCTCTCAACCTCCATAGCTATGTTTGGGGTAAGTTGAATCTGAGTTCAACTATATATGTACGTATATATGTGTGCAATATATAAGGTAATTGTGTGTGTATACTGTGTGCCTCTGCTCTCATGAATTTTATCATTGTGTGTGTATACTGTGTGCCTCTGCTCTCATGAATTTTATCACAGATGATATCCATCACTCCCAACAATCGGTTGCCTCATCCTCTACTCAACCTGGAGAAGGTCACTCCTCTTCTCTTCAAGGGATGTCCTCTTCTGTTACCAACATAAATAAAGATGTTGCTGAGATTGAAGGAGACAATGTGGACATCGATCTTGACGACCTTATTGAGTGCATATCCCAACGCTTGGAACTCATCCAGGTAAAGTGCATCGCTTATCATTGATATCGATATTGTGATTTTATAGACACTTGCATATTAAAAACACAGCCGACAGAGTGAATGAAATTTCGTTTCCTTTTGTTCCAGGGAAGTAAAAAATCGTCAGAAAGAAAGGGGGCTCAACAATATTGGCCCACTGCTTCCAAAACATTCTTCAAATTAAAAGAGTTCCTATCAGAGGGAATCAATGTCGTTGTGTGCATTAAACTTGGACCTTCATGATTTGACAATTCTTAATTCATAGAACTTTTCATTCATATGGTGAAATTCGAGTATCGTATCCATCATATAAATTCTTCTTTATCTTTATTTTATCATATTCAGAGAGATGTGATTCCCGCTGACTCGAACAAGACAATGTTAAATATATTGTACCCTCAACAGTCTGACTGTACACTGCCAGCTGTACTGGACAGCTGTACTTTCTATTTTTGTCTTGCTTGAGCCTATTTAGCTCAGCTATTTCCCATTGCATTGTAACTCTTTAGAATCTCTTCGTACACTCTTCATTCTGTACTATTCTTCTTACATTCTAATATACTGTTATGTTCTATTCTTTCTCTCTGCATTTCCTGCTTCTCAATTTATCATGGTATCAGAGCATCAGCAGTAAGCCTCTTCACACAGCCCGGAGAGCAACACGATCCTCACAGCACAGAGCTTCACGGATCCTGAGAGCACGCGACACAGTCTCTTTCACAAAGCTTGGAGAGCCATCCGTCATTCTCTCGAAAGCTCCTCGCAAGAAATTTCCACAAGGAAGCAGAACGTCTTACGTTCAAAAGATCGCCGTAAGAAACTCATGCAAGGTTGCAGAGCGTACTACGCTTGAAAGAACGAGGAAGCAGAGACCAAGAGAGAAGAAACCTTAAAGATTCTTGTAATCTTTTCAAGATTCGTCAAAGATTGACGAAGAAGAGCCGGAGGAGGCGAGAAATTTTAAAGAATTCAAAATTTTTGCTCAAATCTATTAAAGATTGAAGCAGTGAACAAAGAATTCGTGAAATTCTTTCAATCTTTGAAAGATTCACAAATTTTTTCTTCCACAGGAGAAAATTCCGTCAAATTCAGCAAAAATCGCGTCAAACACGCAAGGAACATCCATTGCAGCCATAAGAGTCGTCCTGCGAATGGATCAGAGGCGGGAAACCAGTTCAGAAGGGACGAGGAGAGCACGGAAAAGGCGAAAGCATTTCATCCCTCAGATCTTGTGCAAAGGCCCGACAACCGTTAGATCAGAAGAGAAGGTGCACGAGGTTTAATCCTTTGTAGCGCCAAGGAGAATTTTTTACTTGTAAAGTCACGAAGTCCCGATATCATCTGGACCGTTGGATAGGAAAGATCGTGAGCCGTCGATCTTCTTCACATCGCAAAATCAGGAATCGTGAGTTGGACGAGCAAAGGTTATTTTCACTCCAAAACTCCGATACGCGAAATCTCGAGAAGACTTGTGAGCCGTCCATCTCAGAGGACAGGTGGCGGTAGATCCCAGCCATCACTCCATTGCCATTTCGGAGTTCGGGATATCGGAGGTCTCGTTGACAAAAGACACTCCACAACGAAACTCGCGAAATCGTGATTCACGATATCGCAATAAGATCTCAGTCGTCCATCTCAGAGGACAGGTGGAAGCAGATCCAAGTAGCGTCAAATTGGCATATCAAAGTTCGCGGTTTTGAAAGACCGTCGCAACAAGACTTCGCAACTCTGGAAATCGCGATACGCGAAATAGCGATAAGATCGCAGTCGTCCGTTTGTTTTGGACACGCGGCAGACATCGAGGAAACCGTCAACGTTCGGCAATCGCGGTTTCAAGCTGTCAAAGAACTTTGGCATCGCAAGTCGCGATATCCCGAGGTTGAATCAGGACCGCCCATCTTGAGGGGACGCGTGGCATAAATCCGAGGACTCGAGAAAAATCTCGATAAGAAAGAGTTCACGGCATATCGGGAATCGACAAATCGTGAAACCTGAGGACAAGAGATTGGGTTTCTTTGTGGTGAAATCCCTGTAAACGAACGGAGCCGTCCATTTTGAGGAGACACGTGGACGATATTGGGAGAGTCAATTAACGCATCGGCATTTCGCGGATCCTGGAGACGAGGCATCTGAGACATCTCCAACCGTGAAATCGTGAGGAAAGATCACGACTGTCCAACTGCTGGGATGCGTGGCAGAGATCAGAGGAATCGGGAAAGTCCTGAAAGGAAGCACGCCATCGGAAAATTGGAGATCGGGGAATCGAGGAGACAGAAGAACTCGTCATTAGAGTTCACGAAATCCCGATTCGCGATATCTCGATAAGATTTGGACCGTCAGATCAAAGGAAGATCTGGACCGTTGAATTGTCCAAAGTCGATTTTTCGCGTTTCGGCATTTTGAAAGGCAAAAACTGGGAAAAGCCCGTAGTGCTTTAAAAGTAAGGCGCGTGATCACATTGCAAGGAGACTAAGGGCCAATTCAATCCCGATAAGCTCCCATCGACCATCGACAAATCGGCGTTTATGAGATCGGAGGTAAATACGAAATTTTCCTCTGTGCTTCTGTAATTTTTTTTTTTAAATTTAAAATTATGGCGTCGTCTAGCAATTTAGGACCAACTCAGGGTCCGATTCTTCTTGGAAAGAATTACGAGTTTTAGTCTCTTCGAATGAGGTTGTTCTTGCAAGCACAAGAGTGCTGGGAACCAGTGGATCTCGGATATGTGGAACCAAATCCAGCCGCCCTTGCTGCCATGACCAATCCGCAGCGAATTGCTCAGGCAACACTGAGGACCAAAGAAAACAAAGCGAAATTCTGGATTCAGAATTCTGTGGATGATTCGATTTTCTCAAAAATCACAGGCGCTGGTACTTCAAAATAGGCCTGGGACATTCTTAAATCTTCCTACCAAGGAAATGACAAGGTCAAAACAGTTAAACTGCAGACCTTGAGGACACAATTCGAGACTTTAAGAATGACAGAGTCCAAAAATGTGGATCAGTTCATGACCAGAGTCATGGGAATCGTGAACTAGATCAGATTGACTAGCGAAGACATCAATGATCAACGAATTGTTGAGAAAATTCTCAGAAGTTTACCCAAGAAATTCGAAATGGTTGTAACAGCCATCCTTGAATCCAAGGATCTATCAAGTTTTTCAACATAAGAATTAATTGGTTCTCTAGTGACACATGAGACCAGATTGCATCTTACAGATGAGTCAATCTCCAATGCCTTCAAAACTCAATTCTCCTTCAGCAAAGGGAGAGGCAGAGGAAGAAGCAGAGGTCACCAAGGAAGAGGGAACAATCAAAGTAACTCAAACTCCAGTGGAGGTAACAGACAACAACAACAAAATCAAAATTTCCAAGGTCAAAGGCAACAACAACAAAATCAACATTAGAATTCCTAGCCTCAAAGAGGCAGAGGGAGAAGATCAAATGACAAATCAAGAATTCAATGCTATTACTGCAAAAAGTATGGGCACTATGAATCTGAATGCAGGAAGAAGCAAGTAGATCAACTCTCAGGAAGAGCACATGTGTCAAATCACACGGGAGAAAACTCAGGAGGTATGTTTCTCTCATGCCACAAGACTGAAGAACAGCCTAAAGATCTCTGGTTGCTGGACAGTGGATGCAGCAATCACATGACAGGTAACAAAGAATTACTTTCATGCATTGATTCTTCAATCTCGTCTGATATTACACTTGGAAATGATTATTTAGTCAAAGTTCAAGGAAAAGGAACTGTTTCTATTCTTACTAAACAGAATGTAAAGAAAGACATAAACAATGTCTATCATGTTCCAGATCTGAAACATAATTTGTTAAGTGTAGGATAGCTCATTGAACATGGCTATAAGGTACTTTTTGAGGGAGCATCTTGCAAAATTTATGATAGAAAACCCAACAGAAAATTAATTTCTGAAATCCATATGACTCCAAATAGGATGTTTCCCCTTACCCTCAGAATTGCAAATCTAAGTCAGCCTTATGCACAGAGTGCATCTACCTTGAATGAAACTATGGTTTGGCATACTAGATTTGGACATCTACCATTTCAGAGTTTAAGTCTTCTTCAGAAAAACTCCATGGTCAAAGGTCTACCTATCTTTAAAGAGCAAATTCCCCCATGTGAGTCTAGCATACTTGGCAAACATAAGAGAACTAGTTTTCCACAGTCATCAAATCAAGCCAAACAACATCTTGAACTTGTTCACACTGACCTATGTGGACCAATGAAAACAGAGTCAATAGGTGGTAGTTTTTATTTTCTAACATTTATTGATGATTTCAGCAGAAAAATATGGATCTATTTTCTCAGACACAAGTCTGAAACTTTTGCAAAATTCAAAGAATTCAAAGCAGAAGCTGAAAAACAGAGTGGCAAATATATCAAAGCACTCAGGTCTGATGGAGGAGGAGAATACAACTCCAGAGTATGGGAACGACACACTTGGTTACTGCAGGTCTCGTTGTAGTAGCAAATATCCTGGAGAGGTTTGAAGAAATTGATGCCAACAAAGCTGAGTGCCTGCGTCTTCTGAAGGAAATGGTTTTTCTCGCCAAAATTGCCAAGCAATTTAAAGAATGCCCTCAGTTGAATGAAGGAATGCACAATATAATCAAGGAAGCGACCAGATTGATAGTTGAAGGCTCCATCATGTGTTGTTATCAGATTGGCTTCATCATGTGTTGTTATCAAATTGACTCGTCAAAATTTTCCAACTGAGTAATCAACATTCTAATTTTATTTATTGATATGCACATATAGGAAAGGAGACCTTTTTAATCTTACCACTGTCGATTTAATTTAATTATTAATTTTTAATTTTAAATAAATTTAATATTTAATTATGTGATTATGTTGTTAAAAACTACTTTCGATTTAATTTAATTATTAATTTTAATTTTTAAATAAATTTAATATATAATAATGTGTTTATTTTTTTTTAAATGTTTCTGAATAAAAATTGTATATCTAGTTCGAAACAATCACGTTTAGAGTATACACTTCATCTCACTTTAGAGTATACACTTCACCTATTATTATATTATATCACGACAACAAAAAGACTACCATTAAATAATTAATAACCCATTAAAATAGAGTATACACTTCACCTATTATTATATTATTATCTAATAGATGACCATTAAATAATAGATAATGGAAATAATTAATAATCCTCAAAATAAACTGAAAATAATTAATAACCCCATTAAAATAGAGTATACACTTCACCTCACTTTTAGAGTATATATTTCATTTATTATTATATTTACTTATTTGTTTGTATTTAGGAGAAGGTTGCCTTATATTCCCTAGGAACCTTATAACTTCTAGGGAGAACCACACCGTCAATAAGCCAAACTTTTCAAGATAAGATGAGTTTTGAACTTAACAACACAAACCCCTTAACAATACATCCACTAGTCACTAGACCACACCATACCGACCTATTATGATATTATTATCAGGACAACAAAAAGATGACCATTAAATAATAGATAGTGAAAATAATTAATACTTTCCAAAATGATAAAGTGAAAATAATTAATAACCCATTAAAATAGAGTATACACTCCACCTCAAGTTTACAATATACACTTCACCTATTCTTATATTATTATCAGGACAACAAAAAGATGACCATTAAATAATAGATAATGAAAATAATTAATAGTTCCCAAAATGATAAAGTGAAAATAATTAATAACCCATTAAAATAGAGTATACACTTCACCTCAAGTTTTGAGTATTCACATTACTTATTATTAGTCCCTTCCAAGGCCAGGGACTAATAGCGATGAGTTCATCGTTGACTTGCTATTAGTTTAGGTTTGACTTTAGATTTTTGTTTTATATCAAATGTGTAACATAGGAAATGAAAATATGTATTTTTTTTAATAATAATAAAAAATATTTTTCTAACATTTGATTGGCTAATATCTTTCAAGTGTTATTGCAGACTTCACGTGATTCAATGTATAAACAATTAATAAATTTGACAATTTGACAATTTGATTCGTAATTGTAGCAGGAGCGCTTGTGAAGATGAGACGCCGGCGAAATGGAAGAGAAATCTGCCCTGGAAACGACGATGACCATCAATTGTCCGGCAAAATTCTGGAGAATTCAGGCGAAGAATGCGGTTCCGGTCAATCTTCGCCAAAACTCGAGACAAAAAAGATGGAGGAGCTGAAGAAATGGGAGAAAACGGTGGCTGAGTCGGCAGAGATTGCGGAAGAAATCGAGCCATCGATGGAAGTTGAGCCAATGCATAAATTGATCGAATCTATCAGGTAAATTCAATGGAATTTGTGGCCTTTTTTGAAAGGAACATTTGGGCTTAGCCACGAACAAAAGCGTGTTTTTTTTTGTTGTAATGAGGTGAACCTGATTTATCTTCACAGCGAGTGTTCCGGCTCTATCCCGGCTCACAGTGGGACAGATCAATTAAACTTGCTTGATAAAGTTTGGTTGCTGCCTTACTGAATTTGTATGTTAAAATTGGGTTGCTGCCTTACTGATTTTGCACGTTAAAATTGTGTTTTAACCATCCTGGCTGAGGAAAATTTAACTCCATGGAGTATATCGTTGTTTCTTGTTTTCAGTTTGAAGGATTGTGAGAACAAAAATGGATCTACATCCGTGAAAGTGAGTTGTTTTATTTATTTATGATTTCATCAATACAATATTGGCTAGCACCCACGGCACCAGGTAGTATAAGTGCACATTCCAATGATGACAATATATACACAGTTGGATTTCTAGACATACATCTCACTGTGTATATCTGCGCATATTGCCATCATTAGGATATGCACAAAGACTACCTGGTAGCTATCCTCTGCCAGCTTCCACCACCTAACAAGAGGTGGATGGCTGCTTGCACTGTCTCTTATCAAGAGGTGGGCGGCCGCTTGCACTGTACAATCACCAGGCCTTACTTAACGGCCCCTTGCAAGTAGCCCTTCGGCCACTTCTTGTGAGGATCGAACCACCTGTGGGGGCTATAACAGCCCCCTGGCTCACCTCTGGTGGCATTTGTTTTTGAGGGTGAGTTTTGATGCATGATGTTATAGTATAATGGTGAGATTGAAGATATAATCAATGAATTTGCGCAGGACCAGGACTCCCCTCAATCACATTTCTCGTTTTCTGAATGCCCAAGTGTTGATCAGATATCTATGGAGAGCTCGGATTCTGATGATTTTTCTGAGGTTTCTCTGCATAACAAGTACAGAGGTCAAAGGAACCAACAGATGGATAATAAGGCCGATTGTAGTCCCCAAGAAGAAGAAAACACCTCTGGTAAAGTTGGTGATGAAGTCTGTTCTGATTCTAGGTTGGGTAAAGAAGTGTTAGTGTCTGACAAAGAGTATCGTGGTGCAAAGGAATCGTTGGACCCAAAACTTGAGTATGAAGAATCTGTTGGTTCTATCGATGGGTCTGAAGAATTTAGTAGAGTTGGTGAACTTGTAGAGCACACTAAGGATAAGGAAGGGAGTGTGGAAGACACATCAAAGGAATCCAGTTTGGATCTGAAAGGAATGGATTCTTCAATGGGTGGTGTGGGTTTCGGTGAAGAAGCAAATCAGTAATTGGCAATGACCTGCAGATCATCTCTAGCATCTGGATATCGTCGAATCGCCTCATACCGAACAGGAATCTGCCACTTGCTAACAAAGAACAATGAATGAGACAGAGGGAGAAATCCTGGAGTCAACCCCAATCCCAATCTCTGCGGGTTTGCTTCGCTTGAATTTCCATGAGCAAGGTACATGGTTTTTCAAAATCATGTGTAATTAAGAAATAAACTTCCATGCTATATTTCTATAATGTTCTTTGAAACCTGTGAACAACAGAAGATTTTGCATGATATAAACACCAGGAAACCGTCCTCAACAAGATAAATATCAGGCATCTTTTCAAACATTCTGACGATTTTGATGCAGAAACAACCCTAGTTTATAAACCTTTCAAGTTTATACTCTCTCCTTGAGATTTAATATTCAAGACGAATTTTCTGTATGTGGTCAAACGACAATCTTCTTTGAAGATTGTGAGACCATCACAGAATTTAATAACTAAAATTTCATCTTCTATCAAGAAAACTAACACCAACTACTCTCATAAACAAATCAATTATTAACTCATTTTACTCAGAAACACATGCTTAATGATATATTAGGAATTGTTGACTGAGAGCTAATTTTTTTATGGATAAGTTCCGAAAAAACAGCCTACTGGTGTGGACTTTTAAACCCAGACTGGTGATTACCATACAAGAATCCCAATTTACCTAATAATCCAGGATTTACAGAGAAATTTTTGTGTGTATTAAGGACTTTACAATATGGTATATGTGTTATGTACTTTCATTGTACTTTTGCATTTAGTTATACTAAGTTTCATTGTTCAACATGTATTTCCCAATTAACTCGGCAGGGACTGCGTTGCCATGCAACCCTTGTTATATTATTATCAAGACAACAAAAATATGACCATTAAATAATAGATAATGAAAATAAATAAATAATAGATAATGAAAATAATTAATAGTCTTGATAAATTGAAAATAATTAATAACTCATTAAAATTAATAATGTCTGATAAACTAATTAGATTTTAGTGAACGTTAATCATCATCAATAAAAGTAAAAATATTTAATAATTTTTATAAAATGATAGTTGAAGAGAAAAAACTTGAAATAATAATTATAATATTTAAAAATGAAAATTAGTATAAGGAATCTAAAAGATTAGAACTGCCCAATAATAATGATCTTGATGTATTATAATACTAGAAAATAATAATATATTGTTATATTTTATTATCATAAAGTGATAATGTGAAGGATAAGATAAGATAAACCCAATGATGAAGGAGGATAATATAAATTATATCTAATATAATATATTATATTAGAAAGAAAAATAGTAAAAGGGATTAAGTTACAATAAATATTATGGTTATGATATTATATAATCTATCATATGATAAAGACGAAGATATGATAATGAAAATGGTAGAGAAGATATGTGTTTCTGTTTTAAAAATCAGATTTTAAACCTATAAATTTTAAATATGAAAAATATGAAAGAATATATATTCCTTCAAACTAACTAATTATGTAATTACGTAATTAAATAAATAATTACATACACATTATTCTTTACCAAACCAAAAAATCTTCTACATCAACTTGATTTTTACCCTAAAATTAAAATTAATAATCATTTTTAATAAATAAAATCTTTCGAGTATGTTACTAAAATAGCAGTGCAGAATTAATGCTGCCTGCATTTCTCTGTCTGCCCTTTTTGAATTGAAGGATTCAGAAGCTGAACACACAGACAAATAACCAACAGAAGAAATTGTATTGCTTGATCTATTAAACCAGATACATCTGCCTCGTATTTATAGAGGCTTTAGAAAACTCTCGAGCGTCCAGAAGGTTCTCGGAGTGTCTACGATAGGCGGTGGAGGAACACTAATGATGGTTGAGTAGAAGGTTCGGTTTTAATGGTGGTAGGTAGAAATTACATATTCCAACACTCCCCCTTAATTTCTACTACCAATTACATCTTACATCAATGCTCAATGCTTCTCCTTAGCAAATACATGTCTTGGTTAGGTCTTTATGTGAGTCATGTCATCATCTTCAATTCATATCTTCATATGGTTGGGCTTTCTTTTACGAGCTCACTTGAGTTTCATCCTCAAACATTTTTTTTGCTTCTTCTTGTACCTGTATAACATTGGTTAATGCTCGAACTTTGCATCTTCCTTTTGCACCTGCAAACAACTTGGTCATTGATGTCTATATAAAAAGAGATCCATCTACCGAGATACATGGGTACCATCCGCTGTACTCGCCAGTTCTGTAGGTATCCTTTTCACATACATGGTTCATCAATACATTAAACTCCTTTAGTCATAACTTGGTCCCAACTCACAC
>JASDQU010204499.1:0-16766 GCA_032191745.1 Picea mariana
TTGATTAAAAGGTTGAACCTATCATTGAAATCCCTAATGCCCTCACTAGAGGCTTTGCAAATATTAGTGTATTGAGAGTAAAGGGAATCCATGCTTTCTTTTTCACACCAATCTCTTTGGAAGGCTTGTTCAAGATCTTCAGGGCTTTTGATGCTTCCTTTCGGGAGTCTATTAATCCATCTCCTAGCACTTCTGGTGAGTGAGATCACAAAGAGCCTTAAGAAGAAATTGGGGTGTTCTTTTCCGGATTGGTGAAATTGGAAAGCATCATAAAAGTCTGTCCAATGAGATTTGCCATAGGATTCATCTTCCCCCGAGAACTTAGGTATCCAGGACTCGACCCTCTTGGGTAGATCATATAACCCCCCTTGGGTGTTAGGTAAGCTTAAAGGACCAAAGGGTTCTTTATGAGACCATTTGGGAGCACTTACAGGGGTGACATGATTCATGGAGATCATAGTACTAGATGAAGTTATATACTGAAATCCACTATGAGTCATCATTAGCTATTTGTGGAGTCGCCAGATGACTTTCTTGAAATCATCAAATACAAGGGAAAACACCCTAGTGGAGTCGCCAGGTTAAAACCCTAGAAGGTTAAAACCCTAGGTGTAGATTCAACTAGGCCTAGGACATCTCCTCTTTTCAGCCTATAACTTCAATGATAGCTCAGAAAAAGGGAGAAAAGTGTAGCAACAGCTAGGCTATATCTTCCTTCATCAATGGCTAAAACAATTTCTCAATCAAGGGGACATGTAGCAATGACCTACTTGTGTGCTTGTTACCTAGGGTTTCAAAATTCAGCAATATAATAGCAAATGTAAGAAATTAAGCCTACAACCATTCACTTAGGAAGTTTTTCATGAAAAATTCACTTACATATCATGAAGAATGCATAATCAAACACTAGTTGTAAACCTTCCTTGAGAGAAACACCATATATGCCAAGAGAAATCCTCCAAGAAGAGTTGCGCCTCACTTGAAACACCAAAAATACCAAACAAAAGGCTAAAACATAGTCTCTCACAAGAGAGTGAGTTGTGTTATGTTCAAACGAGGGAAAAACGTCCTCAATATATACCAATCCATGACCTTTTAATTACAAAATAGGTCATTAAAACAACCGACAAGGCTGACTACAAAATTTACAATTATTACATTATATAGTAATATAGTAATATTTTATTAATTAATTTATTAATTCATTTAATGTATTTTTCTTTTATTTTTTTAAGTAAAAAAGATGGTGTTGCCTGCTATAGTATATTAACAAAAAGATACAATAGTGTTACAGCCTCCAAGTGTGCCGCCATTTTACCAGAAACCAACATCACTTGGGGCTCATATGTTCCTTCCAGATAAAAACAAAAGATTGTTTCACCATCTGTCCTACCCGAAGGAAACCAGGATAGATGGCCATGCATCATCTTAAGACTATTTAACGAATTACAAAGAGCTTTTTTATAAGCCTAGACTTGTCTCTGAACAGTAAGAGCTAAAGAAAAAGGGAGCCCCAACATGGGTGGAAGTAAAAGAGAAAACCAGACTGAAATTGACTAGATCAAATACCTGGTGGCCTGTCATCCTCGTCCTCTTGTCACATTTCTCTGACCTACATGAAAAACTCTTGGGCCCACGTTGGGCATTTTTTATTTGCCAGGGCATTGGAGTATGCTTCAAAAATCATATCCAACTGTTGTCCCATGAGGAGGGTCCTATGGTCCTGGTTTTCCATCTGTCCTCGTAGTTCAAACACTAAATCCAAGTGTGACTTATGGAGGAAGGGTGGCGGGGCACCGGTATGTCTATACATGGCTCGGTTGGGAGGTGGCACTAGGGTTTTGTTAGCCTCGCCCGGAGTGACCTTTTTTTCCCTTGTAATTGCCTCGCCTGGAGTAACCACCTATGTGCCTGCGTTGCCCACACCCTTGTCCATGGCTATTGTGTCTTCATGGTGCTCAATTATAGCACAAGTCCCTTGCAAGACCAAATCCATGTAAGGCACTTCCTCGAAATAACAAATTGGGAATTCCTCACAGAGTCCTCTCATCATGCTTCCTCTTGCTTGAGGTTCTAGGGCAGTCGGAGTGTTTTCCGTGTAAGGCACTTCCTTGACATAACAGGTTGGGAATTGATCACCAAGCCTTCCCATCATGCTGCCTCTGGCTTGAGTTTCATGTGTAGTCGGAGTTTTCTCTTCCTGCATAGTGCTTTTGGGCTGGCAATTATCTGAGAGTGAGAGTTGTTCTGGACGGATCTGAGTGTGCTCCACCTTCACAAATTCATTTACATAACCCTGGATTGAGAGATGGGTTTCCTGTGCTCTCTGACGAAGAATGGAGTTGGCCAACGAGAGTGCTCTTTCCAAATGTTGTCTCCTCTATCGTTGAGTAGTGTGCGTGTACCAAGCCGACCCACGAAAGGGTTTACCTCCCTCGCTAGGCATCGTAGTGAAGGAGTGGGTATCAAACGCACCAGGGCTCAGAAAAATCAGAAGGATGCATAGGAAAATGCACCAGAGCTCACAAATGGCGGAAAGTTGCAGAGAAGGAGTGATTTGAATGTGACCATGCCTCCTCGCTTTCACAGGCTTGTGGGACAGCGGGACATGGCTCCGCATTAAATCTTCCATATTAAATAATTGCAGTGCCCACCCTTTCCCGCAAGGGAGAGGTCACTTACCCGAAGGTCGGTTGTAATGTCTTGCTCCCATCGTTAATGTTGAATAGATGGGGAGTGGTCTGCCGAATTTAATATGAGGTTGGGCATTGTACCAAGTGGCGGTGTTGTGCATTGCGTCACCCCATCCGGGGAATTCATTTATTGTATTCAACGTATGAAACAATATTTTTTATTATTACTTTAACAATGTATTATTAATGTTTTATGTTATTATTATATTAATACTTTAGAAATGCACTAATTAATATTGTATAAATGTATTACTTAATTAATACATTATATTATTAATGCATGAATTAATTAATACTTTGTATTATACATTCATGTAAATTAATACTTTAATTTATACATTATATTAATATAATAATGTATTATTACTTAAGTTATGTATTTATTAAAAATGTATTAATTAATTAATTAATTAAATTATTCTATTATAATATTCATCAATGTTATTCATATTCTTGATCACAAGAAACCATAATCATGGTCCACCATAATCAACCACAATCATTTTCAATAAATGTATTAATGTATTAATACTTTAACAATGTATTAGTTAAAAATATATTAATTTATTAATTAATTCAAAAATTACATTATTAATGTATTAATATTTAATATGTTACATTATGCATAATGCATTAATACTTTAATTTATATATTACACGAATGTAATAATCTATTGTTAATGTATTAATAGTTTATCATGTTACATTGTACAATCAGTCGACAATATAACATGGCGATTGTAGATAGCTCATGGTAAAATACTACCATGTTATAGCCATTGTTCCATTGTTCCTTTTATCGATCACTATTCATGTCTAGAGTCGTCTCATCTGAGAGTACACTTTCATCTTCTATAGGTTAGAGAGTAAAGTTTCGTCTTGGGTAGGTTATTTGATTGAATATGGAAATAGAATATTATAATATGGACAATGAAAACTTATAGAGTAAAGTTTCATCTTGGGTACTTTATTTGACTGGATATGGAAATAGAAAATTATAATATGGACAATGAAAACCTATAGAGTAAATTTTCCTCTTGGGTAGGTTATTTGATTGAATATGAAAATAGAAAATTATAATATAGACAATGAAATTAAATTGTGCATTCTATTTACACACCTATTTTTTTTGGAACATCTACAATTTTGGGGGATAAAACTTGTAATTCTAATCATCTCTCAAAAAAACTATTAGAATTATAAAGAAAACTTACTAGAAACTAAGGTCCTTTTGTTAGAAATTTTGAGACTCTTTTGGTTTTTCTTGCAGCCTTTGATTCCATCAACTCATTAATATATGAATAAAATGTTGAGGATATCAATTATTTTTTTTTTCTTCTTCTTTATATATGTATTTTTTATCAGAAACCTATAACCTTCAACAACTTATATCTTTACAATAATACATAAAATAGATGGAGAGTACATTTATATATCTTTAAAATAATACATAAAATAGATGGAGAGTCCATTTATGTATCTCAATATCCAAATAATGAAATTTGATACTAGAGAGGAATAAATGGACTAATCCATGTAAAGTCATTTATTCAAAATAATTGGAGAGGGAATGAAGAGGTGACAATAAAGGTTCAATTTTTTATAGTTTTTTTTGTTTTTTCGTTTACAACAACTATTTTAACTTTTAAATTAGATAAAGAATTGTATGACTGATTTTTTTATTTTCTTGGCCTCCCTTGTGGCCAGGCTAGAAAGGTTAGAAAAAACAAATATTTTTTCTAAAGGAAATGTAAAATATGATTATTGGTTTTTATCGAAGCAAATAATTGGAATATTAATTATATTGCTGATACAATTTGTACATGTTATAGTATACACCTTTTACTTCACCATTTGGTTCGTTAAATATGAAATTTTCCATCTTGGAGACATGGCTAAGTGGGAGGATTGTTAATAAGTAGTATGGATAATCAATAACCAGGGTTCAAATATCTCTCTATCCATTTAGTCACTATTAATCCTAAAAATAGATAAATCCAAAACTTTCTATGGAATGGAAAAGACCCATTAACCTAGATAATTTTTGGTCTATTTTTTATGTCTTTAATTATGTCATGGATTGTTCAGTAAAAGTCTATAGAAATACAATGATTAAAAAAGAAACAAAAAATATCACTACTATGTAAAGAAAGAACTTAAGAGTAAGAATTACATAATCTCTGGGATCCATAAGTACAACATAAATATTAATGAAGAGATGGACTTATGGTATGTGTTTATTGGAAACTATAACCCATTTGGTACTTAAATTGGAAGCAAATGAGATATCATACATGGTCGAACAAAAGGATGATTAAGGAAATTAGTTTTCATTTTTATTTATTTTTTATATTTATCTGTTTTAACAATAAAAATGGGAAGAATTTTCGTATTGTGTATTGGTATATTCAAAGAACAAAATGTCTTTGTTTCTCTATAAGAAATTGTTTTGATTGAGTTCCATCATTAGCAATGTCCAAGTGAATAGATGTTCACCTTTTAGATGATATGTGTATAGATTAATAGTGAGATCTCTTTCAATTCAATGTAAGAATGTTGCATAGTGTCTACCTTTTTAATAAAAAATTGGGTGTTTGCATGGGTTTTCCTTTGTATCACGTTCATATCATTGTATTGAATCATCCTTATTGGTTAATTTTTATACATATAATGCATACGGGTCTACTTTTCGGTTGTGATAGTTCAATGGCTTTGTATGAATTAGTTTTTTTTTATCCATCTGATCATGTTCTTGATCGTGGAGACAAGGTATGTTTTTTATACCATTTATGACTCATTTGAGAATAAATGATTCATGGAGTGGATGTAACATCACTAGAGAAATTGTGATTAATCTTATGGAGGTGTGGTTGGTGAACATAACATGGTTTATGGCTTCTTCTTTTGGCAACATTTTGGCATTCATATAGTAGGATCTCAAAATGTTTTTTGATGAATGTACAAGAAAACTTTGTTTAGATTTTCTAAAAATATTTGGAATTGATTTATTTAGCTCATTCTAGATTTATATAATTTCATGTAATTTTTTTATATTATCATGGGATATGGGTGTCTAATCTTTATGGACTCGCTAGAATTTTTTTTTATATTTTCATGGGATATGGGTGTCTAATCCTTATGGACTCACTAGAAAAATAAAACCAATGGATCCAACATGGGGAGATGAAGGTATTGTTACCTTTATTTTGGGAGGAATAACTTCTCATCATATTGCATCATCTATATTTAGTATATTATCACATATATTCCATCTTAAGTGTTTGACCTCCCCAATATTTATATGGAGGACGACACATGGGGAATATTGAAATGGTCCTATCCAACAATATTACTGTTATGTTTTTTGTATCTTTGATTTTTTCCAGAACCATGTGGTATGGATCTACAACTACTTTGATCAAATTATTTGGTCCCACTCATTACTAGTGGGATCAAAGATAATTAAAATAAGAAATAGGTCGATGGGTTGATGTTGTTCTAGAAAAAAAATTGATTTTATTTGAAGGTTGGTAAAAAATTCCCTACCAACTCACTTTTTATGATTATATTGGCAATAATCTAGCTAAGTGTTGGCATCCAAAGCAACTGCAATAGATAATGGAGATGGAATAATTTTTGGTTGGTTAGTACACCATATATTGATAGATAAGGAGGGACATGATCTTTCTATACATCATATGCATGTGTTTTTCGAAACATTTCTAGTAGTTTTGGTAGAGAAAGAAGGAATTGTGAAAGCCAATGTTCCTTTTAGGATGGAAGAATCAAAGTTTAGTGTTGAACAAGTAGGTGTAATTGTTGAGTTGTATGGTGGTGGACTTGATAGGGCCAATTTTGGTGATCCTTCTATAGTGAAAAATTCTGTTAGATGTCTTGAATTAGGTGAAATTTCTGAATTAGAATGTGCTACTATAAAATATGATGGTTTTTTTCTTAGTAGTAAAGGGCTTGGTTTTCTTTCATACATGTTACATATTCTCTTCTTTTATTTTCTTGACACATTTGGCATGGTTCTAGAATCCTATTCAGAGATGTTTTTGTTGCTTTTTATCGCGTAGTTTGTATTTTAGGTCATAGGCTACAGGATAGTGGACAAACTGGCGTAACAGTAACCTTCCCCACCCAATGTCACCTCGATGGGGAGGTTCTTTCTATTTAGGGAGGTTAGCCCAGGGGAGACGTCCCTGGTAACCTGGGGTTTGAAGAGGCAAAGAATGTAAGGTCAAGAGTTAAGATTTTCCCTCCTCTCAGGTTACCACCAGTATCAGATAATCCTGCTAATCAGCCAATAAAGAAGTGAAGTCCCTGTTGAGAACACCTTCTTGGAACAACACAATAACAAACACAATATGTATATTTGCAGGTTATAATTCAAAGGGTTAGTACTTCTTGACTATCTGAGTTCATTTAATAAGCAAAATGATAGATAAGATGAGGTCAATGTTCTGCTAAATAACTTATCTAAGATCACTAATTCATCTATATCTATAAAAATGACCAAGCCAATAGTATATTTGAATCAACAAATTGCTCAATAAATGCTTGAAGTCATCTTTTAATTGCTTGTTTGGTAGTTAGAAGGCTTGTTGCATCAAGTATGACGTCATCCTAAGTTAGTGGCGTTAGGGTTAGTTAGGGTTTCAAAAATGAAAGTTTTAAAAGATGATTTTCCACACTACAAGCTCAACGTTGGAGAAAATACTAGTGCCTTAGGGTAAATCGATTCAAAGTAAGGGAAAAAGGTCTCGGGAGGACTTAAACTTACAGACTAGAAGGTAGGGTTCCAAGGTGCTGCAATGGCAGGGCCCTAGAATCAAAACCTTAAGGGAAGGAGGCTCACTCCGGTGTTGCTTAAGCAAGGCCTCGTGCTCCTTCCTCTTTCTCTAAATACACTTGAAAAAATGGCTAGCTTCAAAGTACAGATTTAAGGGAGAAAGTGTTGTAGGGGCAAGGCTTTCAAACGCTAGAAGGTTAAAACCCCAGGTGTAGATTCAACTAGGCCTAGGACGTCTCCTCTTTTCAACCTATAACTTCAACGCTAGCTCAAAAAAAGGGAGAAAAGTGTAGCAATGACTAGGCTATATCTTCCTTCATCAATGGCTAAAACAATTTCTCAATCAAGGGGACATATAGCAATGACCTACCTGTGTGCTTGCTAGCTAGGGTTTCAAAATTCAGCAATATAATAGCAAATGTAAGAAATTAAGCCTACAACCATTCACTTAAGAAGTTTTGCATGAAAAAATCACTTACATATCATAAAGAATGCATAATCAAACCCTAGTTGTAAACCTTCCTTGAGAGAAACACCATATATTCCAACAGAAATCCTCCAAGAAGAGTTGTGCCTCACTTGAAACACCAAAAATACCAAACAAAAGGCTAAAAGATAGTCTCTCACAAGAGAGTCTGTTGTGTTATGTTCAAATGAGGGAAAAACATCCTCAATATATAGCAATCCATGACCTTTTAATTACAAAATAGGTCATTAAAATAGCCGACAAGGATGACTACAAAATTTACACTATTGTTTCATTAAATGCTAGACAAATGCCATAAAATGGGCAAAAGATGGGACGTCATGCCCTTTTCAGGGAGACGTTGGCCCTTTTTGGGCATATCCAGCATCCAGAAGTGAGACGTTAGCCCTTCTAGGGCTCCTCCAAGCTATCACACGTGTCAATAACCTCAACACACTACCACACGCTTAAGATAACGTCCAACTCTCCTAGGTGACGTCCTATCCATCAAGGGAAAAAAGTTCCATCTGAAGCAGGTGATTCCCCTTAGGTCGGGCTGAGCCAAATTGTCCTAGGTGGAACATCCTTCTTTCTTCATGTGCAAAGGCTCATCATACATTGTCCTATATCTACCATCCCAACAACCATCTGATGGGCTCTTCAGGCCCATGGAGATCTGAGCTAATCATATCCCCATGTGTACTGGTCCACTGGTACCTGTCTGTCGGGTATGGTCCTGCACATCAAAAACTTCTCCCTCCATGGGCTCATTAGTCCTCGGGATCATAGAAATGTCAGTCATATGTCATCATTAAATTTATCAAATACATGCATAAAACCCCTAGCAATCATCTAATATCTCAAAGACATTACACTGACCTACTATACAAAGTTGAAGAAAGAAACAAAATGACCTATTGGGCTAGTATCCATAAGAAGAAGAAAGTTTCCGAAGAAGATTATTCAAGCCATGTACATGAAGTGATATAGTCTAAGAAAGTCCAGTCATAATGAAGACCGGGGGTAGGTATTGTCTGTGGGTGCCTTTGTAGGAGGCGAGCTGTACATGCCATGGATGCAGTTTTTTCCAAGCCCCTTTATTGCCCTTATTCTTTTCTTGATTATTACTTTTTCTCTTTTTTTACTTCAAGGTCTGACCAGAGGACACTGCCTTGGCATGGTGACCAGAGCTGACAGTTTTACCCACTAGTATTTTCGCAGAAATGATAAGGCTGGCTCGTGATGAGACCCCCTTTCCCTTGGCCATGCAACCAAAGGTCATTTCCCTGGCATGGTAACTAGATAATGGCAATTTCATACCGCTAGATACTTATGAAAATAATGGGTTGACTGGTGATGAGACCTCCCATCCTCTTGGTTAGGTCTTGTTTTATTATTTTTCTTTGCCTCCCTTTTGTTTCTTATCGAGAGGCCTTTTATTGCCTTCTCGGGGATCCCTGGGCGAGGCATCTCTAGGTTTTATTGCCTATGGATTTTATCTTTTACCATATGCTTTTACCTCCTGGGCCTTTAGCCCCTTCTTCCCAGAGAACAAAGTGTAACCCCTCAAAGGTCATCCTAATGCCTGGACTAGGGGAAAGGGATGGATGTATGGGAGATAAGATGTAAAATGATTGTATGGTGGGAGCAGACAATGGCTTTTCAAATCCCCCTCTGGTGGCTAACCAAAACCCATGGATAGAATCTTGCTAGGGCACCCTGTTAATTCCCCCAACAATGGTAAAGTGGGTTAGTGTAAGATCCAAGCTGTTGTCAAAAATGTAAGGAACCTGATGCATATATAAGAAAGTTATAATGATAAAAAATGATACATACCATGATACTTGGACCAATTACCTTATGGAGAAAGAGTCTTCTCTGATGTAAGTCCAAGCCGATGGTGATAGACGCTGTTGCTACTGATAGGAAAAATCTGGTGAAGAAGAAGAAGGATGGGCCCTCCAGGACCATGCTTAGGTCAATCCTACTCTCAGTACTCCATGTCTAGGACCTGTGGGCCTCGAGACATGATCTCCTAGTTATCCCTAGAAATCAGGGATAACATATGGCTCCAACTCGGGGACATGAGCTCACCGTAGAGCGCATGAGAACCTCAACATCTCTGGCATAAACCTGCAAACATGCTCACAATCGAAAAATATATCAGCAACAAAGGTGGGGTGGTATTGCCACCCCACAAAACATAACATGTATACATATGAGATAAAACAATCAGATGCATATGAGGAAACAAACATGAAATGCAGATGGTATAATACATGGAAAATGCCTACCTATTCATACTTACCTGTGAAGTCAGGTTACCCCACCCTGGTGAGGTTTGAGGAGGTGCTCGCTGACGGGCACTGTGCGCCTTCTTCCCTCCAATGTTGACAGGTAATAGGTGTCATTAACTGACTTTCTCTCAACCTTAAAAGGGCCAAGCCAAAACTGATTCTTTTCTTTGATATTTGTTTTCTTCCCTTTATTGGCATCCCACATCCAAACTATGTCTCCCTCCTTGTACTCTTTGACTGTGAAATTGGTCGTTCCTTGAATAACCCTGGTGTATTGTGTATAGGGAGGTGGGTGGGATTCGGCTATAAAGATTTCCTGTTATGAAGGATGGATCCGTACATCATCCTCCACCTTCTTTAGTATTTTTGCAGTCTTTGATTCCTGAGCTTTGAGATTGTCCATGAGTTGTTGGTATTCTTCTTTCGTGGGCCATTCAATCTGACTCGAATTTTCCTCTTTTGCAAAAGGCGTATCTTTTGGAGAATATCTATGAGGAGTCGGCCCGGTTTTGTCACGTGCTTTGTCATCTTTGATGGAATCACTGGAATTTTTATCATAAGTTGTAGTTACAGGTACATTATGGATACGACCAATAGTTCCATCTTTCAATGGCCTATCCTATCCTTGGAAAAAGTTGTCAAATCTCTCTTTGATGGATGGTGCCTTGATAACTTCTCTCAAAGGGATGGTTACAAGCATCTTCGATAATGCCCCTTCAAGGTCAAAATTCAGACTAACCCTTTCAGTATTGGATGTTTTAGGAAAGATTACATCCACAGGCGGGTTTTTTGTTTGGTCAGTGGAAGGTTGGTCCAACTTCTTTCTCCTATACACCAAGAACTCTTGTTTCTTTAGCTTCTCTTTTGATTCCTGGTCTAGTTTGTTTATTACCTCCATCCCGGCTGACCTGGCTGCTTCTTTGATGGCCTCTTGATGCTCTTCAGTGGTGATATTTATTTGAGGGACTTCTATGAAGTAGTCTATATTGTTTACCTGTTGATGGTCACCACTACTGCAAGGACATTCATGTTCCCAATGTGCTTCACTACATTGAAAACACCAAGGGTTTTCATCCACAATGATGGCGCTTGGAACTTTTATGTCTTTGAAAACATCTTTGTTACACTCAACGAAATTACTTTTTATCTATATTGGATAGCCATCTTTGTCTGAATCTTCCGAGGTATCAGAGGCACCATCAGGTTAATCACCCCAACTGTGTCTTCTCCTGTCAAGAAAAAAGTGGGACAATCCTGAAACAAGTATGGATCCATTGAAATGGGTGTTTGTTCATCCTTCTCAGAATGACCAATATGTAATAGTGTGGGAATCCCCTTAAAAGGCAATTGGTCATCTGAATCCTGCTTTTTTTGAAAAGAAATTTCTAACATTTCACGAATCCTTTTAAACCTTTGCAGGATACAAGACATACTAATGCTTGGATCAATTTCTTCAGACTTATCGGCTTCACTCATATCTTGGTATTCCAACACTAGTGTGTCCAAGACAAACAAGGCATCTTTAAAGTTAGGTTTTTTGTGAGTAGCCATGCCCAAATCTTTCTGTTTAGGGAGGTTAGTCCAGGGGAGACATCCCCAGTAACGTGGGGTTTGAAGAGGCAAAGAATCTAAGGTCAAGAGTTAATGTCTTCCCTCCTCTCGGGTTATGTTGGCAGCCAATACACTTTTTTCTATTATCCTATAAGCTGCCTACACCTATGTCTTGCAAACATCAAGTTTTGTCACAATTTTCAAATAGACGACATTTTCATTTCTTGCGACATTTGCACATTTGCCTTCGTTAAGTTTTCACGACTGTAAGCATGAAAATTTCTCCTTTCGAGGTCACATTTCGATCACTATATGAACTGTCATGATATTTTTATCGATATGCCTACTGTGCTTACCTTTTGTTTATCAGTATGTGGCTGGAAGAACTTTCGAACTATGCTCAATGGATATTCTTATGTTGATTGTATAACTTGGTTTTATTGAGTTTGTAAGGCATTGAGCATTTGGATTTACACTGTTTATGACTTGCCTTATCTTTGATTCTGCATAGGGGTTATGATTAATTTTGTTTATATATATGATATAATCCTTATGTTAATCTTTTTATAACTTTTGGCTTGTTAACTACATGAACACCGTTTAAGACCTTGGCTAAACTTTTGATTATATACATCGACACATAGTTGATTTTGGGTTTTTGAACACTATGGCATAATGCTAGCGCGTATTGTTATACATATTTGATTTTATTAGTTGTACACACGACTTAATGGTTGAACTATTATCATGGATTGAACAGCCATGTAAATTGGCAGTTGTACTTGGGTAATGAATGTTATGCATGGCTGACTCCACCACCTTCGCATGCTCGCATTTATGCTTATCCCTTTTGGCTCGTTCATTACTATTGGTTCAGGTAGCTTTGTTACTGTGTGTGTTGGTAAATTAAAACCCTTCCCTTACCATGCATTCGGCTCCATGGCACTAGTCGTGCAAGTCGAACCAAATGGCAATCAAGCCCTGTTAATGTTTGACAATACCCACCAAGATTTGGAAGACAGTGGATGGCTTACCTTCATGAAACGATTCGAGGGTTTTAACCTTTGTGTAGCATGACAGTTTTCCATGACCTTCGATGGATGTCGAGCCAAGGTAGGCGATATACAGTTAGAGATTGATGAACAGTTTATCAGCTCAGCCACGGGGTTACCTACTTCAGGACAACGTTGGTTTAAGAATTGCAAGGTCAAGGAAGTGTCGTGGACATTTTTGTTTCTATCCTGCAAAGTCACCTCCTGTGACAGAGGTATGCCTATCTCTGCACTTAAACCATGATGGCACGATACTTTGATGATAATCAAGTAGTTCGTGACCTGCGAAGGTCAATACGGACTTGTATTCCTTTACCACCTGCGTCTGTTGATGATTTTTATAGGGTATCCTCTAAACATGCCTTTCTACTTTCATCGGAGCTTGTATAAAATGTCTAAAAGGTTTAAGAGACACAAGGTTGACAATAGCCTGTTCCACCATGGGATTATTAAGCTCATCATTGTTTATCATTTGAGTTTGTTGGGTGATATTTGGAATGATTTCATCGCCCGTAATGGCTTTGAAGACACCGACCCTGTACAGGTTGATAAACCCGTGGTAATTGAAACCAAGCCTGAACCGTCGGTACCCTTGCACCTCCTACTGCCTAAACCCTTGGCCTACCCTCCTGTCGACTTACCCAACACTGTAACTAAGAGTGTAGAGGCCATTAAAAATACCATGAGAAAAAATCCCAAGGCTAATCTTACTGCTAATGCCAAAGGGAAAAGGAATGCTCGGCTCATTTCACGAATGGCCAGAAACAAACCAAAACCCTCTCCCGAGACTAACCCTATAGTTCTGAGTGAGGAATCTGATTCTGATATTGAACGTTTCTTGGCTAGCGAGTACCCCTACTCACAAGGTTTATGTCCCGAACCCCCTTATGATTTTGTATCAAACCTACCCCCCTGCCTAAAGGACGACCCTAACTACCCGGGTATTAAATTGCCTCATGAAACCCTTGGTCATTTGGCCAAACCCTCGCCTGCTCTGTCTAAACCCACATAGTCACCCTGTGACCAATGCAATTCATGGTTAGAGCAATATTATATTGATGTTCCGATACTCCAATAACAGATTCAATCTTTGGAAGACCAGATTGCAGTGCTAACCAGTCAAAAGGCCAAGCTCCAAGTGACAGATAAAAAGCAAAAGACAACCGGCTCCATCCTATTTAAAAATGTGGAATCAGCCACGGCTGTTGTAAATTCCAAGCTGGAATAATCAAGCAGTCTCATCGCTACACAGGTATGGAAAATTTGATATCATTTGTTTTGTAAATAATCTAGGTTGATATAGCGATTTGAATTTAGTTTTAAATAGTTCTGTTCACATATTGAATGGCTCTGTTATATTGTGTGCATTCTATATATAGCTTTGCTTTGAATAAAAAGAAACTTCGATTCAATAGACAATCTAATTATTCCCAGTATAGAAATCAATAGATTTTAATTGGATTTGAGTGATCTTCGTTTGAATTTGATTGATTGGTTTGTCGTGTTAAGGTGACAAAATTAATAGTTTTCCTTCAAATGAATTGGTTTGTATCCGATTTGAAAAATAATTTTTTCGTACTCAGTTTAGAACACAATCGTGTTCGGATTTGATTNTCTATTTTTAGAAAAACAATATGTTCATTTAAGTCTATACAGGTGTGCCCGAATCATGGAATGGATTCGATTCGTGACAACTATGCTAATCCTCAGTCAATTGATTCATTGATTGGAATGATTTCGTTTTGATCAAATTCGATCAACCCTGTTTGCTCAATTGGCCGTAACAAATTATGAATTCTACTGTCAGTCAATCAAGCATGTTATGATCTTATTTAAAATTGATTTTCATGCCGAATTTGAATTGATCTATTCATGGCATGGACCTTTTTCTGTGTCAACTCAATCCTCACGATTGGAATGATCTTGTCGAAGTCATATTTCTTGTTGACAGGGTAGCGTAATAGTTGTTGGCTATTTGTTTTGATTATAATTATTTCAATTGATATTAAAAGATTTCACAACTGTTGGATTCGGTTGGTTATGAAACAAATTGATTGATTGTGTTATTTTTGTTACCAAATTCAATTATGATTTATTTGAATGTAATCAATCTTGCTTACCCCAGTTTGCAAAAACGAATGATCGGGTATCTCGTACGCACTACGATACACCTTGTTACATTTTCCTTTGCTATGTCATCACAACGAATTGTAAATGATTCAGTTCGATTTGATCATATCTCTTGTGGGTATGACGGCATAACAAATGCAATAGATTTGTTTTATTGATTGTATTGGATATCAAACGGTTTCTCGACTGTTTGAATATGATTCTTTTAGACCCGATTCTGTGGTAATTAAACGAACAGAGTTGAATGATTTTATGATTCTGTTTTGATTTCAAATGGTTTATGAAGATCCAACTGAATAAATCGTTTTCAAATGGCTGTTAAATGATAACTGAATTAAATATCCTTCAAAGATTTTCAATTAATTTCAATTCTGATTCTGTATCTTTATTTAGACTAGCTACAGAATCAGAGGATTTTGTAGCTAGTCTACAGAATTAAATTTTTTATCATTTATTAATAAAAGATCCTTCTAATTTGTTCATTTTTGGTCCTTTTCAAGTGAATTCGAATTGCATGGGATTTGATGGACAGTTTAGAGGATATTTGGATGTTTCAGTTTCATTTTCATTTCCTAGTTTAGGCAATTTTGGGATATCTCCCAGATTTCATGTAAACAGTTTTATAACTTCCACAGGGAGGCTTTACCCTGTGAAAAACCTTTAAATACTTATTATTTTTGTAATAATGATCATCCTCGCTTGTGGGAGAACTAGGATAATGGATATCTAATAGAGACTGAGACAGAAATTAATGTTCTTCTACAGCTTTAGCTTTTCATAATATCAATCTTTTGTTTCATGTCCATGTTTATCAATTTGCATTTGGTTAATGACTACTTTAGCTATCTTAGTCTTTTGCAAATGATATGAATTAATTGATAAGATCCATATCTGATTTCTTCCAGTATTTAAAAACATAGCAATTACTTGATTCAGTTTGTGAATGATAGATTTCTCTTCTTCATTAATTGGATTATTAATTATAAGTTTTTGCATAACATGTTTACCTAATTGCAAAGATTTATAAATCATATAATTGTTATGATTTTTATGTCTTGTTTTTCTTGTAAACAAACTTAAAGAGCATTGCAGCTTATTGTTTAAGAGAATCTTCTGGATTAACCGGTGCGAGTTTCCTTCCTCCGATCTACTAGTACAGTCATCATACACAGGGCAAATCTGGAGCGTTTATCCAAGCTAGTTTGCGATTATTTTCGTTAATTTGATTAGACATATTTGTAGTCTGGATTAGTAATTTAGTTTAGTTATTTTTTTGTTTTATTTCTTGTTTATAAAATTATAAAAATCAAAAAATATCTTCCTCTATCTTAGGGCAGATTGCAAACGAGTTTTTCAGGTTTTAATTAAATTTGTAAATTGTCAATATTGTACATTTTGTGAATAAGTCATATTGCGGTTAGTAATTAAAAAGTTAATTAGAGTTAGTATAGTAGTAATTAGTAGATTATATATATAGAATAGTTAGAGTAGGTTAGTTTATTTTAGTTTTAGTTTAATTTGTTTAGTAATTAGTTTTAGTTAGATTAGTTAGTTTAGATTAGTTTTCTTTTGTTCTTTTAGGACCTTAGATCAGCTAACAGAGCCGCTAAACCCATCAGGGTGGTTCATTCCAAATGGCTTGGGTTATTAGACAACCCCGGATCGGTTCCACTCTCTTAGTTGATGCACGGTCAATTTCACCCGTCAACAAATGGCACTAGAAAGAGGGCCTAAACTTAATTAATGGCATGAGGCGGTCGCAAGACTCCTCCCCCCCCCCCC